>JALMQS010000549.1:0-67420 GCA_024734495.1 Forficula auricularia | reverse complement strand
TTTTTTTGAATAAAAAAAATAGTTATAACTATCTCTCTTTTTGAATTTTCGACTGCCTCATCAAAATCCACTCAATTTTTAAATATAAGGAATAAAAAAACATTAACTGAATTCAATACTAGGGCTTCTGCCCACCTTCCAGTCATATGGTGTAATATCGTGTTCATTTTATTTTGCTCTTGAGTGTAAATGTAATTTTAGTGATCGTTACTACCATTTTAAAATAACTTATATTTTAATCGACGACAACTTAAATATCGACGCCGTGAATGTTTGTATTAAATATAAATGTAATAATTATTAGCAAGAATGAAAAAATTCAGGTTTGATATCGTATTTAGGAATCTGAATGTAGAGCTATAAATGGCTTTAGGTATTAAAATAGTCACTTTGAGCAACAGATTTGAACTTGTTTCATAATCATTTCCATTTTGCTTTGTGAATTGATTATTGATTCTTGGCTGGTCAGATGTATACAGGGTGTTTTACTTCAAATCACCTCTCAGATGAAATTTCGTTTCAAAAATTGAAGATTTTTTTTTCAAGACTCGGCTCGCTTTACGCATGTTAGTGACTTGGAATTTTTTTGTTAGTGAACAGTTTGAGCTAGAAAGTCCAGTCTCGTGCATTTTATTAAGAAAATCACGAGAGGGTTCTTTTAGTCTAAATTGTTGGGGAAAATTTGTATTATGTGTCACAAAGGTTGTATTTAAACTAATTGTAAAAAAGCTATTCACTCTATTGAATACAATCTAATTCACATGTAATATATTAGTCGACCAACTGCATACAGTACCTACCAAAATACTTAAAATATAAAATTCTTTCTTATTTGTTGTTTATAAAGAGTAAATAAGGGAACTTGTGGAATTTTCTCATAATTTTAAATTAAGCCGGGGGAGTCGGGTTGGCTCGAGTCAGCTTACGCATGGGCCTCGCTTCGGCATCGATCGATTTTGACGATGTTGAAGTGGGAAGGCCGGGAGTTCGATCTAGCTGGCAAATAAAAATTTATACCGGCTGAAAACTCGGCTCCCTCACTAACCCTACTAACACTTTACTTATGTGATGTCTAAATGGGCTTTGTTCCCGGTGACAATAATAAATTAAGCCACACCGGCATGTACAAAAAATACTCCTGAAAATGACCAGTTTTTGAACTCTCTCACACCGTCATGTTAAAAATGAATTAAATTTAAAATAATTTAGCCTAATTCTTCTAAAGTTTATTTTTGTGTCAACTTTATTAAGGTTCCGATCTACTTTCAAACAGAATCTTAAAAATGATCTATAACAGCTTGGATTTCTAAATAGAGAATGTTTTCCAATAAATTCAAGCTCTAATACAATCGGCGAATTTTTTAAACACAGTTTTTCAATGTTTACCAAATTAAGCTCATTGGTTACTACCGTTGAAGAGTTCTTCAAATTATTCGATTTTTCTGATTTTCTTAATATTTCAATCTTAAGTTGCTGTAGTCAAAAAATTGAGAGTTCTTTGTTTTAGAAAGAATAGTACCTTGCTAAGGCCTCCCGATCTGAAAATATTATCCCACAAAAACGTGCTTTACTACCAACTAAAGTTCTTGGTTATTTTTTAATGGCAATCAAAAATGGATAGGACAGACAGATAAACAATAATTCTCCCATGTTTCTGACATATTATCTAAAGACCAACATGCAACAAATTGAATCTCTCAGACTCATAGTAATTTGAATTATTATATTAATCTATTTAATAAAAAGATTTTATACTTTCGTAAGCTGATATTAGCATTCTTATTTTGAAAATAACATTGTAATTTTTACTTTTTTATGAAGTATTGTAATCGTGCCTGAAAAAAGTATTGTTTGCTTGTTTTTTGGAAATTTCTCATAAACCTCTGATTTGATTTGAAAAAAAATCCATAGAATACACTGCATTAAGGCCTACATATGTAAGAATATTATGAATAACTGTCGGTTCGAAAGCTGGTTTGATACTCTTTAGTTCCACTACTTGCAGAAATCATGAGGTTCAATCTAGAGAAAATGAGGTCATAAAGTGGGAACATGAAAAATATCACTGTTACTATTACTGTAGCCCATCACCATCCGATGTTGTATATTGTAAGCACTACTCCAGAGATGGTAATAAGCAGATAAGACTTACAACAAAAAACGAAATGTTTTCGGAGATAATAATTATTTTTTGAAAATGTTTGTTAGTCAAATGGGTAAAAATCAAAATAATGAAATCGTGCTTCTCCTCCCTTAAATTAACAAATTATAAATTAATATATTTTCAATTTTTTCACAATTTCTTCTTCGTACATAAATAATCAATAATAACTACAATAATAATAATGATTCATCATACTTAAACTTAAGTCTAAAAGATATATTATAAATAATAATTAAATCTTAAACTGATTTATACAATATTTTCATTATTACTCTTTGAAATCCTGTGGGATAAATGGGGCAAAAAATAAGTAGCCCAAAATGAGAGAAAGGGTAAAAATAGGACCCCATTAGATAAATGTAGTAAAAATAAGAGAAATATTCAATTATTGGTAGTAGTTTTATTTTTTATATCACGTTTTCGGTGTACAAATAAATTTGGGATGTCTTCAGGTTGATTTACCACTGCCGCCGAAAGCATTCAAAGTCTGGATAAGAATGGATAATGATCGAACCAGCGTTTTCGCCAAATCGTTTATCCCTATGACCTCCATAGACTGGCCGTCTTCCCGCGACCTATAACCTTCAATTGTTTAAGACCAGCACTCAGAGATACCTTGGATTCCTGGCCAGCCCATAAAATCACCTCTTCTTCTTTTCACGATGTAGGCCCTCCAGGCCCTTAGGGGCTTCACCCTCTAGTGTCGCTCAATATCATTAAAAAAAAGTCACCTGGTGTATTTAAAACAAATCAAATTTTTCTTAATAATCTGCACCCCTATGTCAAAATTCAACT
Source organism: Forficula auricularia (assembly GCA_024734495.1). NCBI lineage: Eukaryota > Metazoa > Arthropoda > Insecta > Dermaptera > Forficulidae > Forficula > Forficula auricularia. The sequence continues at coordinate 64,461 of JALMQS010000549.1, read as the reverse complement.
TACTAATTCAAACTGGCTACCTGTCAAAAAATTTCAAAATCTCAAAAATTTTAGAAATGTGAACTGATAATTGAAAAAGTTTGCACTTTTTCTTATATATTGAATGAATTATCGAGGCTTATATTTAAATCCAAAAATTCCCATTAGATATGCCAAAATGTCTAATAGACCTTTTCGTTTAAACACCCTGTATACCTACGTCTGTATTTCCCTCGACTGGCTGAGTATACTGACTACTGAGTATCCTTTCAAACGGCCATTTGCAAACCCTTCGATCACAACCGGCAAACAATAAAGATGGAGAACAGTTGATCCAAGCTTGTGCGAATTAACCAATGCTAATTCCTTATCTACCTAATTGCCCTCTAAAGATTCAAATTAGTGTATCATCTTTGACATGGAATTTGAACCCTGCACTACTCCCTTTAAGATGCAAATAGACAGCACAAAAGGCTGTTTGACCAGCCAACTTAACGATATACGGGAGGGACCTAACGGGAGGGACCTATTAACAAAAGAGTAATTGCTTTCCCATCCCGAGCCCGCTGAGACAAAGTCAAAGAGCAACTTCCGGCTCACTTTTTTTAAATACTATCCTTACACCGAGCTCTTTCTCTATATAGTATAAATATTAGATATATATGCGTTTTTTGTTACTTTGATTAGTCAAACCTCAGTAATTTTTCAATTAGTTTTAAGTATCTATTTGGAAATCATAGAATATCATATACATCAAACATTTCAATTATATATAGAAATACCATATATCTGGAAAAATGTTATTTATTGGTTTTATTATAATTCCTTAATACTAAGATAGCATAAAAATTATATTGATTTTTGAAAAATTGAATTAAAAATCAAATATTTTTTAATAAATATTTAGAGCCTAAAGATGCAACCCGCAATACAGGTCGGCCCTTTCGAATGCATACTTGCCACTCGCAAGCGACGCCGTCGATAAGATTACTTTACAGAATGGACTGAATAAATTAACCACTTAGCCAATCCTATGGCTATTAGCGGTTTCTAAATTATTTATTTATTAACTTTTTTGTGCAAATTAATATTTATTTAACAAGTATGTGAATTCATTAATTATAGCGATTTCCCTTTTAAGAATAAAAGAAATTCCAAAAATGAAATATTTTTTCATACACCGACCGCCTGGTTAGCGAGATGCCCGCCGAATGAAAACTTAGCACCTGGTTGTATATAATGAGCTAAAATTCAACACAAAAATTTGTATTAATATATCATATCTTTGTGCCAAGATTAAGCTTTTTAGCTTGAATTATTCGCAGACAAAAATTACGAAATCAGCAAAATCGTAGAAAGTACAACCAGTTTTAAAAAAATTTCCACTATTCTTTCAGCGAATTAAATTCATTCATTCATTCGATGTCCCCTTTTTCAGAAGTATGAGCCATATTCTAGAATGACATAATTGTAAAAAAAATCTTATATAAAGAGCTATCAAACAATAGATTCATCGAAACTAGCCAAAAGTATCTGCCGAAGTATTGTATTCATCTAATAATTTTCACTTTTTTTTTTAAGTTCGAGAGATGTTTTTTCTCGTATCTACTAAAATTTATGTGTTTCTAAATGAAAGAACGGACTAAATTTTGGACTTTTGATTTTAGATAAAAGAGGCAGAAAATCAGAAAGAAATCGAGAAAAGCTCTAAAACTTTGTAGCTGATGAGCTGAAATTCGGCACAAAATAATTAAACTTCGTTCAGGTTTTAACTTTCTAGCCCACGCTAATCGCAGCCATAAATTGTCAATTCATGTAAATTTGCAGATAGCTTACGAAATCTTGAATTTTTTTTTCCTATTTCTCAGCTATCATGTGAATAGCTATAGCTGGAATAGATTTGCAGCTTGTAGTTTATTTATTCTGATATTAGTTTACCTTTGAGAATTAAGCAACAAGTTTCAAGTCCATAACCAATATATATGTAGTTATTCAAATAATTTAAAAAAAGTGATTTATTTATATATTTAATATTTCCAAATGAACTAGGCTTAGAATTAAGAATTGTAGTTTCTGTGTACACTCTTCCAAGGACACCCTGTATATAAATAAATGTGTACGCGAATGGGTGATGATGCTGGTTATCAAAGAGTTAATTCATTCATCCTTTTTTTTTTAATAATCAATTCTTTCTTGTGTATAGATATAATAAAAAATAAACAAGAGAAATATACAAATTAAAAAAGAAATTTTGCTCTTTACATTAATTTCAATATATATATATATATATATATATTATATATATATATATATATTATTTATTTATTTTAAATATCTATATGAATAAAAATGAAAAATTGGCATGAACCGGCATCTCTGTTGAAGCCATTTTCTGATTAGAAATCTGACCGGGATGGAAACATTTATGTAATGTTTAATAAAGTAATAAACAGGATGAGTCTAAAATCCATTTTGTTTTAAGCCAGTATTGTTTAACTTTTTCACATTAGCGACACAGTTTTTAAAACTACTTTGGTTTTTGCGAAACAGGAAACACCATAATACACTGAAAATTATATGTTTATTTTAACCCACCTTTGGACTCCCACGGCTCTTCCAAGCCCATTGACTTATTTTAGTTAAACCGCTTATGTGTAGAAGGATATACGATCATGACTGTGATAACTCGTATAATAAATTAGGAGAAATCATTAAGCTATTTTATTAATAACTACTTTTTATTTTAATTGAAAAGTTTTTATTCTGCCGAGAGTACTAGAAAATCTTTAATTATAACGAACAGTCCCAGTATAAATGTAAAGATGAAGTATGACTTACCACCAATACAAACTAAAGAAAATGCAATTTATTTGGGACAGGTCATATCGTTTAAGAATAAAATGGATCTCGAAATTAAAAAAAGAAAAAGTCAATCATGGAGCAATTTCTGGGGATTAAAGTGCATTTTTAAAAAAATAATTTTTAAGAAAAAAATAAAACCGACTTCAAAAAAATTAAATGCAACAAATAAAATACACTAAAAGGTATAAAATAATTATTATCTTATTTAGTTACAACTAAACTACGAAATATTAAGATGAAATTACTTTTTGAAGTCGGCGCCAAACAAACTATACCTGTAAGCGAGCGTACTAAGTAAGATCCGTCGAGTGCGATTCATAAAAGGTATATGTTTGGCGCCGACTTCAAAAAGTAATTTCATGTTAATATTTCGTAGTTTAGTTGTAACTAAATAAGATAATAATTATTTTTATACCTTATTAGTTGTATTTTATTTGTTGCATTTCAATTTCTTTGAAATAGTATTTATTTTTAAAATTTTATTCTCTATTTTAGTGATGTTATTAATAGTGATCATATCATCAGAACTTGACCAAATTAATATGGCACTATCCCTAAAATACCCACTTTCGAATAAAAAGAATCATCGAAATCTATTCATAAACAAAAGAAGTTAGGCCTGAATAAACCTAACAAAAAAAGGTCTAATACCTAATGAAAAAATGGGACCAATCGGAAGGTAGACTGAGCCCAATGCAAAAAGAATTTTCAAAATCGGTTTACAATTGGCGGAGATATGAGGTAACATAGGCACAAAAAAAAAATGAAAAAAAAATTCAGTCGAATAGAGAACCTCCTCCTTTTTTGAAGTCGGTTAAAAATAATGATATCTCTCTACAGAATAAGATTAAAGTTTACAAAAGATATATTATACCAGTACTTTATATGGAGCCAGACTTGGACCACTACAGCAAAAACTCTACTTATATTGGAAAGAACACAGAGGACCATGACAAGATCGATTTTGAAGATAAAGCAGGAATGGATCGCATAACAACAGAATCCATATAAAAAGAACAGGCATCGAGAATAATAATTAACCTGAGAATAATAATTAAAAGGTATCAATGGAGATGGGCGGGTCATCTGGCTAGGAGTCAAGACGATAGATGGTCCAAGATACTAACAGAATGTCCGCCTCCCTGGTGTAATGGTCAGAATAACTGGCATAGGCAACCCGGAGGTCTCGGGTTCGATTCCCGGCTATACCCAGAACATTTTTTCTGTAAGTATAGGGTCTGGTGAATAAAAATTAGTGAGGAGATAAATTTAACCTAATTTATCGCGCGGAGAAATTTACCACTGCTCGAAGCCCCTAAAACCTCAGTAAATTAAATATTGGATTGTATCAAAGTTTCTGAGATTGGCCCGTGATCCCGGCTTCTTTTCCTTCTACTCTGTTATTTTCACGATGGAGAGGCCAGCCCATGCGAGGCCTTTAGGGGATGGACCTTCTGGTGTATCTCCTTCTCACATCAATATCATTAAAAAAAAAGAAAAAAAAAAGAATGGTGCCCAATAACTATGAAAAGAAAAAGAGGAAGACGAAATTCGATTGGTGTAGAACTGCCAGACAAAGAAGAGCATGACAATTCTTTGGAGAGGCCTAATAGCCCGGAAGGCCTACTTTCAAATAATTAATTGTAAATAAAGTATTATTGTGTATAATTATGATAAATAAAAAAGGCTTATTATATTATTATATTATTCTGCCCAGAGTAGCAGAGTTGTTGATTCATAAAAGAGAAACAAAAGAGGTTGTCCTCTGCTTGATTCAAATAAAGATACACACATATATATTTGATATACCATAACACAAATTATGGTTATGCCAACGCGATTGACCGAAATTCAGAGATCTGCTAATCGGATCTTGCACATCGCCTTGATATCTTCCATGACCCTATAGAATCCCTAAAATCAATCTGTTTTGAGAGATCGACCAGTCTGTGATTGATGATGCCTTGCCTGCTGTCTGCCAGTGTTATATCTCCGTGACATTTTAATCTTAATTTGTATTTTGTTATTGTTTCTGTTTTTGTTATTGTGATTGTTTTTGTTTTTCTGTGTTTTTCTTTCTTTGGATCTTATGTATGTTTGTATTATCTTTTTGTGATTATTTTTAAGTTTTTATATTTTATTGATTTGTATGTATTGTTTGATCTTATGTATGTTTGTATTATCTTTTTGTGATTATTTTTAAGTTTTTGTATATTATTGATTTGTATCACTTCACTTTTATTTATTATTTATTTATTTTTGTGACTTTTGTAAAAAATTTTCAATTGTATTATTGTGTATAAGGACACTTTTGTCCGTTTATTGATTTAAAATAAAATATTTATGTGTGTGTGTGTTTATTTGCATCAAGCAGAGTTACAACCTCTTTGTTTCTCTTTACTTTTTATTAACTGACGAACGAGGAGTTATCAATTTAACGGAATGTCTGTTTTTTTTTTGTGTTTGAACATTTATTTCTCTGTACCTTGTGGACCGATTTGGATGATTTTTTTTGCATTTGGTTTAGTCTCGTACCCGATTGGTTCCGTTTTTTTCATTAGTATTGGACCTTTTTTGTTATGTATGTTCACTGCATAACTTCTTTGTTTATGGACCGATTTCGATGACTCTTTTCTTATTGGAAAGGTGATATCTTAGGGGTGGTCACTTATTAATTTGGTAAAGTTGTGATGATGTTTGTTCGTCGATTTCTTTTTACCATGTGGACCGATTTCGATGATTTTTTTGCCTTGGGATCAGTATATATAGTCGCCGATTGGTCCCGTATAAATTTTTTGGTATTGGACCTTTTGTGTTATGTTTGTTTATTCATAACTTCTTTGTTTATGGACCGATTTCGATGATTCTTTTTTTATTGAAAAGGGAATACTTTAGGGGTAATCACATATTAATTTGGTCAAGTTCTGATGATATGATCAATGACAAAATAACGGAAATCTCCAATTCTTATGAGCAAATAATCGAAATTATAATAAATAAAATCTTTTATAAAAAAAAAACAATCTTAAAACGTTCATTTAAAACCCGCTAACGTTTCGAGATAATTTCTCTATTTATGAATTGAATTTTATTATCAATTTCTGATTCCTTCGCTCGAATCTTTCTCTTACAAGATGCATGCAAGGTATTATCATAAGTCACTATTCTTAACATCACTAAAAAGAGAAAAATAAAAATAATTTTTAGAAAAAAACCGACTTCAAAAAAATTAAATGCAACAAATAAAATAATAAGAACTCAAAAATCAAATAAAATGCACTAAAAGGTATAAAATAATTATCTTATTATTTAGTTACAACTAAACGACGAAATTTTTACATGAAATCACTTTTTGAAGTCGGTGCTAAACAAACTATATAAGCGAGCTTACGCGATGTTGTCTTCATTACCCGCCAAACGTACTAAGATCCGTCGAGTGCGATTCATAAAATGTATATGTTTGGCACCGACTTCAAAAAGTAATTTCATGTAACAATTTCATCGTTTAGTTGTAACTTAAATAAGATAATTATTTTATACCTTTTAGTGCATTTTATTTGATTTTGAATTCTTATTATTTTATTTTGTTGCATTTAATTTTTTATTTTTTTTTTATTTAGCTATTTAATATAATATACCGGATGAGTTTTTTATCTTGAGACAGTCTTATAATTCAAAAACAATGCATTATATGAAAAAAAGTTTCAAATAAAAGTTTATTTATATCAGGGGAAACTAAATTACGCTATTGTTTATCGGCCTAGAACAAGCTTTCAAGGGTATTTCAACGTCAAGTTCTTTTTTTTAAATAGAACCCTCTATTTTTCATTATGTCTACTTAATCAACAAAAAAAGTGAACAAATTTCATAAGAACTATTTTTTTATCCGACATCAAATAAACAAAACACATTAATCAATTAGATCTCAAAAAAAATTTCTATTAATTATTTTTAACAATTATTCAACTTAATTATCAAATAATAATGATTAAATAATTATTAAATCGAAAAGTCACAACAATCAAAATAAGTGTTTTTAATGATATTAAAACTTCGTTATACTCAGATTTAAGAGATTATTTTCTACTTAATAGAACTAGTTAAAATTCTTGAGTTTAAAAAAGTTTATTTCTCGTGTCAATTCAGTAGATAGTTATATTGTATTGCTATAATACAAATGGAGCATTTTTTGTTGAAGACAGAATTGAAATGGTATTAATTTATGCGGTGAATGTGGAAGAAGTGTTATGGGGCTGCCATTGGAATAGAGGCCGAGCGTTTTCCTGATAGGAATACACCCTCACAAGCTTCATTTTATCGTGTTGTAAATCTGTTAAAACAAACAGGAACAGAGTGTAAAGGCTACGAAGAAACTACAACAGGCAAAAATAACGAGAATTCCAATACACTCTGGAATGTCTCAGAACAATGTCGAAAAATTATTAAATTATTTATTTAATAATTAAATATTTGATTATTATTTTTGATAATTAAGTTGAATAATTGTTAAAAATAATTATTAGAATTTTTTGAGATTTAATTGATTTAATGTTTTGTTTATTTGATGTCAGATAAAAAAATAGTTCTTATGAAAGTTGTTCAGTTTTTTTTGTAGATTAAGTAGACGTATAGAAAAATATAGGGTTCTATTTAAAAAACAGAACGTAACCTCAAAATACCCTTGAAAGCTTGTTCTAGGTCGACAAACAATAGCCTAGTTTGGTTTCCCCCTTGATATAAATAAACTTTTTTTTAACTTTTAAGGAGTTCGGTGTTGGTTCTAGGTGAAACATTTTTAATATAATAATAAAACTTGAGTAAGATACGAGGTAGGTTTCACAAAAAAAGAAATAAAACAAAATTGAGTTTTTGTTTTATTTCGAATTTTATTTAAATTTTGTTTTATTTCTTTTTTGTGAAATCTACCTCGTATCTTACTCAAGTTTTGTATTATTTTTTGAAACTTTTTTTCATATAATGCATTGTTTTTGAGTTATAAGACTGTCTCAAGATAAAAAACTCACCCGGTATATATATTAGGTTGGGGAATAAGTTCGTTCGGTTTTTTTCAAAGAGGATTATTTAAAGGATTTGTTTGTTGTTGAGCAAAGGGTTTGTATTCATTAGACAGTGCCTTTTCTGCTCTAGAGGACTGTGTTATTTGTTTTTTCGAATATTTTTAGTTTTTCCTATTTTCCACGTTTAGAAATGGAATACCCAGGTGGCAAAAATCAGCATTTTGGACACCTACTTTTCTTGCTTTTCATCGCAGTCAAAAAAGCAGCTGAAGCCGCTCGTGACTATAGCAACGTGTACGGAGAAGGTGTCATAGGTGAGGCGCGCAGCACAGAAATGGTTTGCGAAGTTCAAAAACGGCGACTTTGACCTCGAAGACATGCTTCGCAGCGGACGACCTGCAGAATTCGATGAGGAGCATCTCAAGGCTACAAGGAATATAGTCGCCAAACAGAGTCGTGAATTGGCCGAAAAAATGAACTGCGATCATAAGACGATCCTCAATCATCTTCACTCAATGGGATTTGCCGAAAAACTCGGAGCCTGGGTGCCTCACAAGCTTAACGAAGTCAACAAAGAAAATCGTCTTCAAATCGCATGATACACTGGGAAATGCTTGAAAGGAACGCAACGGTCAACAAGGAGCTCTACATTGCCCAACTACGCCTCTTAAATGAGACTATGCGACTGAAAAGACCTGACCGACAAGGCCAAGTCATCTTGCTCCACGACAACGCCAGACCCATGTTGCAAAGTCGTCGAAACCGCACTCCAAGAGTCTCGAATGGGAGGTTCTTCAACATCCACCGTACTCTCCGGACCTTGCGCCAACAGATTATCACCTTTTCCGCTCCTTGTCGAATCAAATGAGGGGTGTTACCTTCGACGGCGAAGAGAACCTCAAAAACTGGCTCAACAACTTCTTCGACACCAGACCGGGCGATTTTTGGCGGAACGGCATCAACAAATAGGTCGAGAGGTGGGAGGAGATTGTAAACAATAACAGCGAATACATAATTGATTAATTTATTCTTATAATTATTGTTTTTTGCTTAAAGAAAGCTCTTTGAAAAAAACCGAACGAACTTATTCCCTAACCCAATATATTGTTTTGGATTAATACATATATGAACATTTATGAATTTTTAGATTTCAGCACATTTAAAGGGGATCTCTCAAAAAACCAGGTGCCCGGGGGAATCGTCAGAGCTGCTGTATGGTATGAGTGCAAATAAACATGTACCATATACCTATATATAATCTTCTTCTTCAAGTGCCATGCCCGAAATCGAGCATTTATTATTACTATGGAGGGCATCCTCTTTATAGTAATATTTCTAGGAAAATTTTTCACAGCGGTGGTTTCCCGCGGCCTACCCCTAGATTTGGTGAGATCAATTGCATTTTGACGTGACAACGTCTTATAATTCGATGAAGCCGGCTGCACTCTCGAAAAAACATGACTCATCTGAGGCGTTCCATTTAAGGCTTGAAGTGCAAGCGAGAGCGCGGAACGATCAAGGAGCTAAGGAGGAACAGCTAGGCTAGAAAAGCAGGAGTGGGGGTGTCTCCAGTCAAGACAGGCATTTCCCCTCAGCCGCCATCGTGTGAAGGGCACAAAACCTTCTCTTCCCATCTGAACGTATGTTAATAGTATCCATCTTTAAGACAGTTCTTTTTATTATTAACAGTGATAAAAAACAAGTTTGATTTTCTATATATTGTTTTTATTAAAAGTGTGTGTAGGAAAGCCGAATCAATTATTAGAGAGGCGTTAAATGACAGTGGAGGAAAATTTATGAAAAAAAAATACAATGAAATATATTTGACTAATTCTTTAATGATGGACTTTAATGAATCACACTCGAATATTTTCTCTTCATTAAATAACCATATTTTAAATAATCTCCCAATGGAAAACCATATAGTATTACTAATTAAAAGTATTTCAAAATATTATTTTAAAATAAGATTACACTATATAACAAAAAGAGTTATGTAGACAAAAGTAAATCGAAAAGAATATTTTTTAACAAGTTAACCCATTTTCAAGGATATTAAATATAATTAATCGTTTCAACTTTTTCTTACAATCGTACCTGATTTAAAAACTATATTTTTGGTATTTCTATAATATATATTTAAATTTTTTTATTTGTTTTATAACTTAATTAATTCTTAATCTTTGAATTGTGTAAAAAACATTGGTTTAATAAATAAATAAAAAATCGGTTGTCTGCAAAGTCGGTTCACCGACGACAGCTGAACGTGACAACGTCATAAGAAAATACCATTCCATCAGTATTTTCTTATGACGTTGTCACGTTCAACTATCGTCAGTAAACCGACTTTACGACAACCGATTTTTTGACAAGGTGGAAATTGTTATGACAGTAAACTCGATTATAAGTCAAATATAACTTTTAAGGACATAGGTGTTGGTTCTAGGTGAAACATTTTAATATAATAATAAAACTTGAGTAAGATGCGATGTAGGTTTCATATTTTTTTTGTGAACCTGCCTCGCATCTTTACTCAAGTTTTATAATTATACAAGTCAAACACCTTAGCCACTGCATTATCTTATAAATATACTCACTTTTTAAATGTCAACAAACAGTTTAAGTTCTTGAGTATATTTTTGGGACATCCTGTATATATAATTTATTTCTATGAGACTATAGTTTCGAAGGTTTGAGCTTCATCATCAATCTTTTTAATTCTATATATTTTATATGTTTTTCGCATGGGTTCAAATACCTGATGGAATGGAGGTAAATTCGTTTTGTTGTAATAGTAAGCTGGTCACTTAACAAACGAATTCGTTATACAACTATTTAACATTATTATGTTTTCTTGATAGCAAGGTAATAGATGGTCCAAGAGTTGTCAAAAGTTGAGAGGCTCTCTCTTTTCTACTAGATAAATTATGTATTAAATAAAGGGCCTTGGCCATTGAGTTACATATTATGTCGGTTAGTAGGAGTAATAATAGAAGGAATTTACTTACCGAAATTACTGTTAATTTATTAAATTAAAGTGAATAGCAAATATCAATTATTAAGTATGAATAGTTATAATAACATCCAACATTAATTAAGTTGATGAACACGCCGTCGACCTTTTTCTTTGCCCGAAAACCAATGCAGTCTCTCGGAGTCAATAAAAAGGAGACTGAGCTGAGAACAATAAATTTATCTTATCAGCTCTTTTAAGAATCTAGAAGGGCAAAAAAGCATTTCAAAAGAAAGAAAGAGAAAGAAGAGAGAGTGAACGAAAAAGAAAGGTTGAGTTTTTTCATGAATTACCCACACCTTGTACCATTAAGAAATCAAATTCATCCAAAAGTTCGATGAATTCCATCTGAGAAGGTTTCAACAGAATTCAATTCAACAGCCAGTTTAAAATAATAGTAATAATATTTTCTCTTTAAGTTTCGAATATAGAATTAGGTAGACGGACAGAAATTATTGAGTTAAAATAGCTTCTAACTTATGCATAAAGTTATTTGAGTTGTATCCTTAATTTCTAGTTAGACATAGGTACTAGTTATAAAGTTCCTAATCACAATAAACAAATACTAAGAATTTAATTCTTAAGAAACTAATCTTTTAATGGAGTTTTCATTTTAAAGAGAATGGTAAATAGTCATTGTTATATAACAGTACACATATAAATTCTTCTTCTTCAAGTTACTCGATTCCGACCGACGGTGATTACTATGGAAGTATCCTCTCCATTGTAATTTTCCTAGGGAAATTTCTCACAGAGGTGGTTTCCCATTGCATTCCCCTGAAGGAATCACATTATAGCCGGTCAAATATTTTGTAGCGAATCGGGCTTCAACTCGAGTTAGCTTGTTTAGAAGGCTTGCACTTTAACCACTCTGCCAACCGACTCCTTGCACATATAAATAGTGATGGGTTAATGCCTTTTCTTTACCTAAATCACCCTAATTTTAAACATCGAAACGTGCTCAATTAAAAAACAAATAAATGAAAAAATAGATGTTTTTGCATACTAGCAACCAAACACTTGTGAATTATACAAAGAAAAATATATCATCACCATCGATTATGCTGACCTAAGGGTGGTTTAACGCAATCGCCAACCATAGCAGAAATCCCACGTGAACTACTCCAAAAGTTAAATATCTTATTGTTGAAATTGAAATTAATGACAGGATTGACTCGTTTCTAAAAGTCAACTGCTAACGCGTTTATTTTCATCAAAGTACGCCGATATATAAGTTGGCATAAATAAACTGCCGCTTTGTGCCAAGTTTCAGTTTGCTAGCTTTTTGCCGACAACTTTTTTTTCTAATCACGTAAATTTTCTAGATACCATACCGAGCCTTGAAAGTTTTTCATTGTGTACTTTATCCATAGCGTAGCAAAGATTATCTGAACTAAGACGGATTCCCATTCTATATGTATCAAACCTTATTGATTGAAAAAGTTTTTGTTTTGCCGAGAGTAGCAGAGTTGTTGATTAAGAAACTATAGTCTCAAACAAAATAAAATATATATATATATATATGCAGATATATCATTTCGATTTATATGTGTGTGTATGTTTATTTGCATCAAGCAGAGGACAACCTCTTAGTTTCTCTTTGTGAACCCTTATTTCACTTCATTTAATGGATAGATGAATATTTCAAGCAGTAACAGAGAAAGTACGCAAAAGAGAAACACAAAGGAGTTTTGTACTCTGCTTGATGTATAATAAACAAACGTACGCATATATAAATCGCATATAGATATGTATATTTATAATTGTGATGAAGTATAGTTTGAAGGATTGGCCTTCATCGTCAATCTTTTGGATTATAAATAATATTTTTCATGGGGTCAGTATCGCGTGGATATTGAAAATGTTTGTTCTTACTTAGCAGACAAGCTTAGTTAATGATTATGTTTATTTGCATCAAGCAGAGGACAACCTCTTTATTTCTCTTTATGATTGAACAACTCTTCTACTCTAGGCAAAATAAAACTTTTTCAATTAAAGAATACGCTTAAATAGGATAATAATAATAATGAGCTGTGATGTAAATAATGTCGGTTTTGCGCATCGCTCAGTTTTTGTCACGGCCTTCAGAATTTTATTCTCAAAACGGCTGATACGTTTTTATTGTCTAAAAAAATAATAACTATTTTATTTTGGCTTCCTATTGTTCGTCGGCTACTTTGTGCATATATTATTGCCATTTGATTCATATCTGTTATGGGGCTTTAAGAGATAAAAGAGATTGGTATGGGATTGAATCAGAAGATAAACAATGGCGGCAAATCAGTCTTCGAATCGAATCGATATTACCGTATGATGAAATCCAAATTAGCGAAGGGATCGGCTCGTCTCTAAAAGTCAACTGCCATTCCAAGCCTTGGTTAATTTTCGTATGCTTTCATCAAGAGTAAGCCGTTGGCTTGATAACACGTCTCCATAGAATTAAACATAGAAATAGATAGAGATATGTAGAGAGAGATATTTGAGCATGTATCGCGAATCGCATCTCTCAAATGATTATTTCCATTCACTAAATATGTCCATGAATTTGAATATATTCAATTATAGGAATTATATACTGATTGATCTATTTTCATTTTGAAATGGCACAGCTAGTTAATTTTCATAATCTAATGGAAAAATTTAAAGAGGAGGTTTTCATTAGCGATATCCCTTCATCCCTTGGATGAGTGACACATTGGATTATACCGGCATATTTCAAATGGCGCGATTCGATTTTTTTATCTTTTCTATCTCAAGGGCTATTATTTACTTTGGACTTTGTATTCATTTTTATACCGATTTCCTCGATTTATTCTGAAATTGTCCCACATATTGTTCTTCCATATATTAATAGATGTCACTCACAGCATAGATAATAATAATAAAATCAATTGTAAAGTACAAATCTCTATTGGTTTTATCTAAATGGTCAGAGTGGGAGATGCTGATCATTGATTTCAAATTTGTTAGTGACATTGACAAAAATATAAAGCAAATTACTAATCAATAATAGATATAGATTCAGTGGCGGATATATTTTTTACTACCATTTTCCTCTACCCAGTGAGATATACAATTTTAGTTTGTCATATTTTAGTGTGAAACCTCTTTAGGCGTGATAGAGACGAATGATTCTGATTGAGCTGACTGTCACAGAAGTATCTACTAGTGGGGGTAACATAAAAAGTAGAGATTTGCGGACTTGTATTGTCATGCAAATCAAAGTTCATAAATTTACAGAGCCGAAAAATTTTTTCTAAAATTCATAAATCCGTCTGTCTTCCTGTCTGGTTCACACGAGGCGGAATTTTCCCTCTTTATATGCAACCAATGATTTTAAATAAGACCCTGCATACAGGGCGGAAATTTTGGCTAACTTTTTTTTTTTTAATGCAATCGAATGCAAGAAGGGGTGCACCAGTAAAGATGCAGCCCCTCGAAAGACCCTTGCATTACCGAAGAGAAGGGAAAGTTGACTAAGTGAGAGGGCGTAGACGTAGGTGTCTATGCACTCCGGTTTTGAAGGTTTGAAAATTATAAGTATTGGGAAAGATCGAGGCTGGGAGAGAGTTCCAGTTCCTTGAAGTCATGGGGATATACTAGTATGTATTGGCTAATGAAGTGGTCCGGCCGGCACTTTTCTAATTTGACCGCGAAAGAGTGTTGGGAGTCGGCAAAACGCGTGCTACGTGCAAAGCATGCTTTGGGGGGAATTATTGATTTTATCTCATCAGAGCACCTGCCGTGATAGTATCTATAGAAAAGGGAAAGGGCAGAGACATTTCTTCGATGAGCTAGAGAGTCGAGGGAGTCAGTGAGGGTAGAATCGTCAATTAGCCCGAAGACTCGTTTCTGAATTGCATCCATATTTAGAGGCTCCTCTCCATAGATGAGAGCCGTATTCGAGACAGGGGCGGATTTGGGCCCTGTAGATGGTGAGAAGATGTGGGGGCTTGTAAAATCGCTTGGACCTGAATAAGTAGCCAATCTTCCTTGCTTCATTAAAAAATCGTTTGGTCCTTTTGTAATACTGTGGCAAAATTTTTGCATTTTATTTTTTCAAAATAATTTTGTTTCTTATTAAAAAATTGACCAAATGAAGCTCTAATTTATATTAATAAAGCCAGATTGTTTTTTCGCTTGATTATTAATCCTTATACTAAAGCCACGTATTTCATAATTCCATCCTAAGGTGTTTTTTTTGGGGAAAACCCGAACTCGTGTGGGAACTGCCGGAAACATTGCGACAAGCATCCCGCAATAAACCTTATGATTAAACCAATCCGAAAGCTGATCCGATGACCAAATGTCCACTCAAGGTTATATTTTATTTATTTTAGGAAGATTTTAGGGGACAAGTGGTGATGTCCATTTTCCTGATATATCATGCTGTGGATAATAAAGGAATAAGTCGTACATTTGGGGTGGATAAATCATTCACGTAACGAGTACTTGGATTTGCTTTTATAAAATCAACAAATCTGCTTCTCAAGGTAAGAAAATCAATGTAATCATTTTTTTTAATTATAATTTAGAAATTTACAAAAATGTACAAAATTAACAATACAATTCTATGAGTTGATTGTGTGACATTTGAGAAAATAAGAAAAAATAAACAAAGAAACTATATTAGAAGTTTACATGGTGCCTCTAGGGAGAAGTGAACCGAATCCTCGGGGTGGAGAGCCAGTCAGAATTTAATTAATTTACCCTAATGGCATAATGCCTAACAGCCAAGTTTAAGGAAAATAATTTAACTTAAAAATATAGAATTGATAAATCTAGGTCATTATTTAAAATGGAAAGAATGAGTTTTAATTGAAAGTACTATTGCCCCGACTTAATTATTCATTGAGAATTTAACTTGGTTGCAGCCAAGATTTTGCTAATTTTTCGAACTTGGCCTGTTTTCAGAAATGTTTAGGATGGGATTTTATTTTAATGTTGGTTTGTTTTTAATTGGGCATAAGTGAAAGTCATATGGTGGGCACTAAACACCCAAATATATTCACATTTTCGATTATCATTTTAAGCGAAAAAAATTATATTTTTTGATTTAATCATAGAATTTTTTTTATTTGTTTATTTATTTTTATTTACTTTAATCTTTCTATTATTTCTTTCCTCATGCATTTTGATAAAAAATAAATAAAATAATAATAACTGAGTAAACTAAACAATTGAAACCAATTCGCGGGTTGTTTCATTCAAGCCGATATCTATTTAAATATTTGCAGAGAAATTACCTTTTTTTTCAGGCAATTCCACTTTATCAAAAGATACCATTTCAAATTATTTTAAATATTTTCTCATTTCAAATAACGCAGCATACTTTTTATTTGTCTATTGATCTTGAATTTATATATTTTTTTCGAGGGTGAGTTGTTTTGGAGAGCAGGTCAAATAGTCTGATATGTTTAGACATCGTCACTGAATGATCCACCAAATCGTTTCAATTTGAAAATGAATTGAAATCCGACCCTGGGTTAATTCCTTCATTCATCCGGTGCATTGGACGGCAACCTCCTGTGCAAATAATTCCGCCTGCAATGCAGATATTTTATTACGATAGTAATAATCGGCTGATTGTTAATGGTAAAGCTCCTTATGTCCAGGTCGGGATTTTAGGGCTCTATCTGGCACAGTCAGGCTTGCCAAAGGACCATTGGGGCAAGGCTTAGCGTTAGCGGATCCATAATTGAGCCTGCCTCAAAAATGCCAATCGAAATGAGCTGGATAATTAGTAATAGCTGGCAACCTTTTACGTGTTCTTTGAACATTTGCGTTTCAAATCAAAAGAAAAAAACGCACCAACAAATCAATTGATTAGCCAAAAGCTAATCTTTTTATATTCAACTGTATATATTTACATTTTATTTTTCCACAAAATATATAAATATTTATTTGGAGCAGTAGTTCTCAATCTTTTCATTACCAGAATCAAGATAAATAAACTGCAACGGACGTTGCTAAACTTTATCCAAAGTCATTTGAAATATTAATATGTTTATTCCTTATTTATTAATCAGATATCACTTGCTATTTGCAGTCCATGTTGACTTAAATTCAAAAATAGTGAACGATTCTCATCTAATACTCAAGGAATAA
Organism: Forficula auricularia; assembly: GCA_024734495.1. NCBI lineage: Eukaryota > Metazoa > Arthropoda > Insecta > Dermaptera > Forficulidae > Forficula > Forficula auricularia. The sequence goes on along the minus strand of JALMQS010000549.1, from coordinate 47,481 downwards.
CCCATTCTACATTGGATTTTAACCGTTTCGGTTATTATTGGTAACCATTGCATTGAGGAATCGACTTACAATCAAAAATAACGATCGATTCTTATCTAATACTACATAGAGGAATAACGTTATTGCATTCCATTTTTGATGTTTTGACTATTAATGGGAACCTCTAATGAAAACGTGGAAGAATCGACTTAAAATCAAAAAAGACTAAATTCTTTTATGGTAAACAACTCAAGTTTTAAAGAAGAATTTAGTCTTTTTGATTTTAAGGTAGATGTTTCACGACAATACTAGCAAAAAGTTAATGCTATAGTATATAGAACAGACAATAAGGATTCATAATTCATAAGCCCAAAACTTTTTGCTTTTTATGTACCGATTCTAGCCAATCCCGTGCTCGTTGGACAAATCTGGACCCATTGTAAGAGATTGAATATTTTTATATTAAAACGACAGATAAAATACATTTTAAAGGTCGATTTATTTCTATAAAAATCGTTTTGTTATTTTTTAACAAATGTAATCAACGCCTACGTTACACCTTATGAAAATTATAATTTTGAAAAAATCTAGCGCATGAGCGCTTTATACATCTTTCGCTGGTTAAATAAATGAACTGTTTCCAAATTGTTTTTAGCGTAATTTTTTTTTCTTTTTTTAAACATTTTTCATTATTTATTCATTATTATCTCAGAAACTGTGTTGTAACTATGAATCAAAATTGTCTTAAAATATGTAGTGGCTATTGTTTAATGTTGGTTTAGTTTTTTATAAAAATGGTAAAAAGAGTTTCTTAATTATAATCAAATATGTATGTAAATTTTCCGATATCCCTTATAGTGCAATGTATAAGAGTCTGAAATACTCTATATTTGGAATTTAATATCTCAGGTCAGTCTTGTCCTAGCTCTCGTAGAGTAAAGACCTTCCCCCTCTCTACCTACCTAGCTCTCAAGAAAATAGAAAGAAATAAAGCTTTTCCAAATGTCCCCCCCCCCTAACAGCGTGGCCCACCTGGAGGACAAGGGTCATCTGCCCTCACTAGTGATGTCCTCACAAACAAACATGGAACAGAAAATGGAATGCGAAGAGAGTGACCTGGACAACAATGGCGCCCACTGGCAGTTCCCCCAAGAGCCTATCCATCCAAACATCCCAAAAATTCCTCCCATCTTTGTCTATCAAGTTCATGACTTCTCGGTAGATGTAGCGGCTTGCTTTGCTTTGGCCACGAGCCTTTAGACTCTGCCGCTAGATGACACAGTCAGATCATTGCAACACTTTGCATGACTGATAACATTTCAGTCATGTATTAATTAAATAAGGCAATTCGATCTCGATTTCTGAATGCTCGCAGGGCGATGTTCGTGGCCTGCGTGAATGCCACGTGTGTGGTGAAGAGCTGCTTGCTGCTTGATTAATCGAGATCGAATTGCCTTACTTGATACATGACTGAAATGTTATCAGTCATGCAAAGTAAGGATGGGTTATATTTGCTAAATCGCGTACCATGGCTTAAAAGTACGTCCACCTTCTCATACCAGGTGCAGAAACCAGGTATCAAAATACTTTCAAAGTATTTTCTGTCCAACGCAAAGAGTCGAATACTTGCTTCCTTACAAGTTTAAACAAGGTTTATTGTTGTTATACAGATAAGATTCAAAATATTCCAATCAAGAAGTAAAATACTTTGAAAGTATTTTATTTCACGTATAAGCACAATCTGAACCTTATGTGTATGAATATAAGATATAATTTTTTTTTTAGAATTTTGAGGTTTAAGTACTTGCTTCACAGTTCGCGTAGGCTTCTCGTTCCTTCCCGGGCCACCAAATTAACGGCGAGATGTTTTCGCTGTATATGTTTTGTCAGATTGGACACTAAATTACAATTCACCAAATTAACGGCGAATTAACCCGAGTTAAATGACAATTTTGCCTTACACATTTTGCACTTCCCTATATAATTCCCTTTATCAATAAAATGTCCCACGAAACACTTTTTTTCGGTGCCATATTTACAAACACAATAATAAATTTATAATACAACACAATATAACCTTCTTTCTCAAAAGTTTACGAAAACCCACACACACACACAGTTTAAGCACAACTAATTGCTATTATTTGCGATGATAAGCACAACGTAAACAAACAAATTCAAAAATACAAGAACTTTTACTCCAAAACTGTGCAAGATTAAAAATGCCGAACGTTCACGCAACTATGAACCTTGTAATCCTTGCAGTAAAGCTGTACGAAGTGTCTTTTATTTTAATGCAATTTACTATTGCGCATTCAAGGTCAAACAACACGACGAAATGCATTATTGTAACCTACTTTCATACATTTAAGGTTTACTTTCCAAACTTATCTAATCAAGTGGCAAACACCGGGCGAGACCGATATACATTGCTTCGCCATCGCACGGCGCACGCCCCGAGCCCAGCCGAATAGACACCGAACGACGAGCGAGACGAGTTCCGAGAAAAATACATTCGATTCGTTCGACGTTCGAGCTCGACGTAGTAGTACCTACATACTTTGAAGGGACAGTATTTTTACTTTAATGGAAAAATACTTTCAAGTCTTGCAAGTATATCGGGCCGGTACGTGGTTGCTATACTTGCAAGGAAATACCTGGTATCAAAACCTGGTAACGTAAATACGCACCATCTCTAATGCAAAGTGTTGCAATGATCTGACTGTGTCATCTAGCGGCAGAGTCTAAAGGCTCGTGGCCAAAGCAAAGCAGACCGCTACAGAAATGATTAAGGCCATCTCAACGGTAATCACAAAAAATGAATACATTTGCAAAGCAATGGCTAATTCTATTTTAAAAATAAACCCTACTACAAGTGAGGCCTATAGAAAATTGGCCAAAAACTTTAGGGAAAATAAAATAATCCATCATACCTACCAGCTCAAAGAAGACAAAGCATTCTGAGTAGTCATTAGACATCTCCACTACTCCATAAACCCTGAAGATTTGAAAGCTGAACTTGCAGATAAGGGCTTCGACGTCAAAAACATTTCTAATATTAAACACCGAGTGACAATAAAGCCCCTACCTCTATTCTTCATTGACCTGGAGCCCAGTGACGATAATAAACTCATCTACAATAAACTCAAAAATAAAAATTGAACCACCAAGAAAAAACAATGTGATCCCTCAATGTGCCTCATGACTCTTGATAAATACACTAATTTTTAAAAAAATCGTTGGAGTCGTTTTTGAGAAAATCAAAAAAAAAAACAAAAATCTTTAATGTAAATGTCCACGTCCGGTCTTCCGATTTCAACCAAAATCTTGATGTACTCCTTCTAGCCTAAATCAAGCTTAAGTTTCGAATTTCCTATCTCTGAGACTTATGGCTGCGAAACCCAGAGAGGTAAATTCTCATGTACGTAAACATGAACTTCCGGTTTTTCTATTTTTTCTATTTTGTTAAGAGGTATAAAAGGTGTGGATAGCGGAATATCACAATGATAGATAATTTTATAGATAAAATATATAAAGCGATTTATTGAGGTTGCACATATTACAATATAATAGAATAGTACATGAGGAAAAAGTAATATATAGTATGTTACATTGACTCGAGTAGAAAGACGAAAAGTGAGTAATAAGTTAAGTTAATATAGTCAACACCTGAGTGGCGCTGATGTCATATCGGAGGTGCCAATATTGTACATATATTTTAACACACCCCTCAACCGAAAAAAATAGTATTCAAAAAAAAATTTATTTCTTCATTTTTTTTATTCCAATCCTCTTGATGCAATTTTCTTGCTTTGTCTTGGAAAGTGATTTGGTCGGGACGACTGCTTAAGTCCATACAACGCCTTTTTTAGTTTAAGGGTAGTTTTCCCATTTTTAAAATCCTTTAGCATTTTTTTTGGTGGTATTTTTAATCTCGCCTGTTTCATTTTTAATTAAATCATTTAAAATTTCAGAGAGGTTGGTTGGACTCTCTTTTGGCAACAAGTCTTGCCTTTTTAATTGGATGATTATTATTAATTTTATTAGTTAAAACAAAGCGGCAACCAATAACGTTTTGATCATCTGATTTCTCCATCATCTTCCAGGTATAATTTTTTAACAATGCTAAGCATTCCTTGCGTATAGCTGCCTTCCAGTTATTTGCATCAGTACCTAAAAGAGCATCATTTAGAGAAATTTCAGTGTTAAAACTATAATTAGAATTAAAAGAATTTTCTTCTTTATCTAGATGAGAATCTTCAATTTCTTCTTCTATTTGATTTGGTTCTTCATCTGATTCTTCTTGTAATTGATCTGACCCTTGATCCAATTCTTCAACTTCTGATTCTTGTTGAAATTGATCTTGTTTATTTTGGTGATAAACCTTTTTGGGTCTTCCCTTTTTTCCTCGTTTTTATCAATTTAGGTCTTCCTCGACCTTTTTGAACATTCGGTTCAATTTGCGAGTCATTTGATTTATCATTTTTAACAAAAATTATACTATTGTTTTTATTATTATTTTCAAATATTAAATCTTCATAATTAGAATTGTTATTATTAGTATTAAATTCTGAATTATTATTATTGCTTTGTATTTCATTAATAAATTTGATATCTCTAGTTACATATAATTTTTTATTTTTCATATTGTAAACTCTATAAGCTTTACTTTCTTCAGAATAGCCCACAAATATGGCTTCTTCTGATCTAGGCTCAAATTTTCCCTTATAATTTTTATTTAAAACATATACCTTGCTTCCAAACGTTCTCAAATGTGATACATTAAAGGTTTTATTAGTCCATAAATTGTATGGTATTTGCTTATTCAAGGCTGATGAAGGACTTCTATTTCTTAAATAACATGCAGTTAAAATAGCTTCTGCCCAGAATGAGGGTGGTACCTTAGATTGTATTAGCATACACCTAGCCATGTCCAGTAATGTTCTGTTCATCCTCTCAGATAAACCATTTTGAGCTGGTGTATTTGGAACTGTTAATCTTCTTTTAATTCCAGCATTTTTTAGAAAATTATTAAAATCATTATTTATATATTCAGTTCCGTTATCAGATTGTAAAAATTTAATTTTTTTATTTGTTAAATTTTCAACATAATTTTTATATTCTTTAAAATGTTCTAAAGCTTGATTTTTTGTTTTTAAAAATCTTACTTCACACCACCTAGTTGATTCATCAATAAAAGTTATGAAATATTTTGAACCTCCATTTGATTCTGTTTTGAAAGGTCCACAAATATCTGTGTGAATTATTTCTAGTAATTCTTTATTTTCTGAAAAAGTCTTTTTAAAAGGAGTTTGACACATTTTCCCTTTAATACATATTTCACAATCAGGTAACTCATTTTTTAAATCATTTGAGTTAATTCCATAAACTTGATCAGATTGAGCTAAAGCTTTTAAATCTTTTTCATTTAAATGACCGTATCTTTGATGCCAAATTTCTAATTTTGATATTTTATTTTCGTCTGAATAGCTAGAATTTTCTTGTAATTCTTTAACATAATATAATCCGTTTAATTCTTTTTTAGCTGTAATTATTACTTTATTTTCTTTTGTTATTAAGGCTTTTTCCTTTTTAAATATTACGTCATACCCATAATCGGTAATTGCTCCGACGGATAATAAATTTGTTTTTAGTTCTGGAACATGAAGAGTATTTAGTAACTTGAAGTTACCTTCATTAAGTTTAATTTCAACTGTTCCCTTACCTTCAATTTTTGTTTTAGTATTATTAGCTAAAATCAAATCATTAAATTTAGAATTATTTATATTCATTAGACGTTCTTTATCAGATATCATGTGTGAAGAACTGCCTGAGTCTAAACACCATGTATTATTATCATTTGCTATTTGAAATGCTAACATATTAGATTTATATTTATTTTTGGATTTATAAGGGCAAAGGGGTAATTTGTGTCCTTCCCTTCCACAGCCAAAACAAATAATTTTATTGTTTTTATTATTAGAATATTTCTTAAAATTAGATTTATTATCATAATTATTTTTAAATTTATTAAAATTCTTTTTATATCTATCTTTTATAAGATATGAACTTTGGTCATCTTTTTGATTATTTTTCCTACTTTGAAATTCTTCTAATATTTTAATTTTTAATATTTCTAAAGATGGCAATTCATCTCGAGTTTCGATTGCACATCTGAAATTTTCATAGTCTTCAGGCAGACTATATAATAAAATTATAGATAATAATTCATCATTAATTATTAAATCAATATCTTTTAATTTTTCTACTATTTCAAAGAATTTATCTATATGGTCGTTCATATTAACATTTGAATCCATTTTATTTAAAATTAATTGTTTTAAAAGAAATGCCTTTTTTGCAGGCCCTTTACTTTGAAATGTATCATGTAACTTTTTCCAAATTTCATTAGATGTTTTTAAATTTTTAATTATTTTTAACTCCCTAGGAGATATAGATAAAATAAGATCAGACTTAGCTTTTCGATCTTGAAGCTCCCAAATTTCAATCCGTTTTTGATCATCTCTTGGTTTTTTAAGCGCTCCAGTCACAATATCCCAGGAATCGTTTTTAATCAGGATAGCCTCGACTTGTATTTTCCAGGTGTCGAAATTTTCCTTGTTTAAAGGTTCTATCTTGAAGACATCCATTTGAAATTAATATATATTTATAAATAAAATTAAATCGCCTGGGCCACCATAACCTGTTAAGAGGTATAAAAGGTGTGGATAGCGGAATATCACAATGATAGATAATTTTATAGATAAAATATATAAAGCGATTTATTGAGGTTGCACATATTACAATATAATAGAATAGTACATGAGGAAAAAGTAATATATAGTATGTTACATTGACTCGAGTAGAAAGACGAAAGGTGAGTAATAAGTTAAGTTAATATAGTCAACACCTGAGTGGCGCTGATGTCATATCGGAGGTGCCAATATTGTACATATATTTTTTAACACTGAGACTTATGGTTGCGAAACCCAGGGAGGGTAAAATTCTCATGTACGTAAACATGAACTTCCGGTTTTTCTATTTTTAGCCAAAATCTTGTGCTATAGTTCTTGTAGGCTCTAGATAGCTTAAATTTCAAACTTCAAGACTCGGCGACTTTTCGAAGGCGAGATATGAACGATTAAAATATTTATTTTACGTCACTCCTAATTTATAACCCCTTCCTTTAATTCAACCGGATTAAAAATTTGTCACAACTAATAACTCATGACACTTGATAAATACACTATTTTTAAAAAAAATCGTTATAGCCGTTTTTGAGAAAATAAAAAAAAAAACGAAAAATCTTTCATGAAAATGTCCACTTTCGGTCTTCCGATTTCAACCAAAAGCTTACTGTACTCCTGCTAGCCTATATTGAGCTTAAGTTTCGAATTTCGTAGCTCTGAGACTTATGGTTGATAAACGCAGGGAGTAAATACATACGTACATACGCACTGACCAATGGATTTTTGGCCCCTTTTTGGCCCATGAGGACCCCAATTTCTGGTTTAATGTCCTAAATCCGGTTTGCAACTATTAAGGTCATCGATTCCTTCCATCTAGAAGTTACAAAATTAAATTAACTTTTTCATCTCTGAGATACAAGCTCTCAAAGAGTCAGGACCCATACAGGGCATCGCAATGTTTCCACATTCTATGAATAGAAATATGAAAGTAAAAACAACTCTACTACACTGGGAAAAACAAAATCTTTTCAATTAAATAGTAGTGCCTAGAGCACCGAGCGATGCTCGGTAACTTTTTGCCTCTAAATAGCTTTAGTTTCAAATTTCAAGCCTCTGCGACTTACCGAAGAGGATTAAAATATTTATTTTGCGAAATGACTACTTTATACCCCTTCCTTTATTTCAATTGGATTAAAATTTATACACAACTAATAATTCATGAGACTTAATAAGTTCACCAATTTTTAGCGAAATCGTTATAGCCATTTTCGAGAAACTGATTCTATATATAAATATATATACAAGATTGCTCGTTTAATATAATAAGATTTCTTTTTCTTTACATCAATTAGATCACATTGCCAAACTCAATCTCGACCTCGTTCATTCCTACTGACTTCTAGAGACTGAAACAAACTCCCTTCCCGCCTCCATCTTTCAAAAATTCAAGGCCCGCAGCAAAAGACACTTTGTATTATTTCTTTCTTCTTTTCACAATCCGAGAGTCCATCCTGACTTATAAATGTTTCATCACCATCTTGCATCATTAAATAAATAAAAGCAATAACCGCTTTAAAACTAAATGAAATTACTTTGTTGTATATATTAACATTATTGGTATAGTATTGTTTCACACAATGTTTAAATTTATGTCCAATATCTCTTTGTTGAAATATCTGCATAAAAAAAACCTGACGAGTCCCATCATTTCCCTCAAGCGGGTTGCTAATGTCACATCTCTACTAAAAACAAAATTAATATCATCATTTTTATCTATGATGCTTATAGTAATATTTTTAATAGTCGTCTGATGGCTTCTCTGGTAAAATATAGAGGTCAAGCATTTCCACATATTTCCACTAACAGCAGGAAAAATAAAAATAACTACGCAATTGCCGGGGGTGCGTTTACCTTGTGATGGCCATGCCAGCCCTTTATTTATGAAGCAATTAACAAGTAGGGGACAGTGAAGTGGGGGCCACTTATAAATGCGGCCCGTGTAATACACTTGCAGCCTTATGCGGCATTTTTTGAACAATAGATTGCAGTTGACAGAATTATTAGTCCAAAGTAATTTGATTAGGCACAAATATCGGAATAATGTTTAGTAAATCATTCTCATTCCTATTATCTATGCATTTAAAATCGTTTATTTATTTATATATATGCCAATTGAGAAGTGGACTCTCTAAATTTAATCATGATATTTATGAGTTAATCAAACACACAACGAAAAAAAAAGTAAATATATAGGTATATTAGTATATATATGTATACTTTTTTCGGATTCTCTAAATTACAATCATCTATTTCAGTTAGTGTGATTGGCGAATTCACCAACAATTTAAATTGGAATAAATTAGGAGTTATGTATTGTATATGGAGTGTGTACCATATTCCTACGACTTTTGTTTAACACTTTCTCTTTTTAAATACTTTTATTTAACTGGGATCCTATGTCTATCTGTTCATCTGTCTGGCATAGTAGAACTTGTAATTGATTTTAGACTAAGATACTTCTAATGATCCAATTTTCTTGAAATTTAACAGGAATACGTAGGTATTTGCGATGACAATAAAATTGTTAATCAATTTCAAAAGTTAATAGAGGGAAAATACAAATGTAAACTTTAAGAATAAAATTAGTACTAAACAAAATCACGAGAAAGTACTAAGTCAAGTTGTTAGAGATAATTTTTATTAATGTTAGAAGAGTAGTATTCACCCGCTTTAAAATCAAACCTGAGGTTCAAGAATGCAATTCGAACCATTGACCTGTCCTCGAAGCGAAACTAATCTAACACATACGTAATAAATTTTTTATTAAAAGATTTCTTCTTAATAAAAAAATTTCGATATCAGTGACTAACTGACCCCTTTGAATCGCTTCCCCTATCTTAAAACTTTCTCCCCCCTTTGCTTTTTTATTGATACTACCATACCGTTCGTTCTGATAAAAATCAATAAATCCCCAGAAAGCCTCATTTGCGCAGAAACACACGATTTTCTAAACATTCAACAGCCATTCGTGATTAAATTAGATACTAACCGAACAAAAGCATTCGGCAATTCGTTTATCCCTATTACTTCTAGTAACTCTTCTCCTTTCCCTCTATCTGGAGACAGGCTTCAGTCTTTAAAGACCAGCATCCACAGATACCTTCAAATCCGACCCAATCCCACGAGTTGCCTCTTCTTTTCCGGAGGCGCCGGGACATGTCCATGGAACCCGCGAGCAATCTGGGAAGTGCCTTAGAGACCCTAAGTTTAATACCAGCGCGGCTGCATCGTCGCAGCATTTAGGGATCCTCCGTATTTATAATGGACTACCAGCGAGCATCACTGAGCTTCCAATCTCTGGTTTATTTAGAGAGGGTATGTGGAAGAAGGCCTTTAGTTTTGATTTAACTTTAGAAGATTCGGCGTTTATTTATTCATAATCTATCTATATAAATAAAAATGTAATGTTACACTTAAAGTGATACGTTGAAGGATCTCCGAAAGCTCTTCAGCGATTTCTTTGAAATTTTCACACAACATTCCATTCAAATACACGAGTGTTTTTATATATGGCGTTTTTAGAAAATATTTTTTTCGAGGAAACAATGCCAGCGCCTCTCTGGAGGGGTAAAAGCAAACAAACAAGATGGCCGATAATAGCTTTTTGGAAATCTTTCAACTGTCAATATTATTTTTGGTTAAGGAACAATTTTGATAAGTAAAATTCATTAACTTTTTTAATACCCATTCTATGATTATTTACATTTTCAATTTATTTAGGCGTGAAGCATAAGAGTTAGTCACAGCAACGCTTGGTCGGGTCAGCTATCTATATATATAAAAATCTTTTGCCCGATACACTCACTCATCATCAAAACAGCCAGAACCACTGGACATAGAAACATAAAATTTGGATAGGATGTTACATCTATGACATAGAGGCTCAGTAAGAAAGGATTTTTCGAAATTCGACCCCTAAGAGGGTCAAAGAGGCAAAGTGTGTTTTCACTGATTATGCCATATCTCTTAAGGACGATAAAATATCTACTTGCTTTTTACTTATAAGAATACTAAAATAAAATATTTAAAAAGTAATTTCAGGATTTTTTGAAATTCGACCCCTAAAGGGATCAAAGGGGCAATATATCTTTGCAATGTGTTTACACTAATTATGCATTTTCAATTAAGAACAATAAGATATCTACTTGATTTTTACTTAATAAAATTCTAAATACAAATATCTAAAAAGTGATTTCAGGATTTTTTGAAATTCGACTCACAACTATCCAAAATGTGAGTGGGTGCAAAAATTAAAACTCTCTCCGATCTTGATCAAATTTTGTAGAGTTATTCTTTATTATTTTAAGAAACTATTCCTGTAAAAATGAACTATCAAAATTGACTGTATGGGGTCGAGGGGGGGGGGGCAAATTATAGAAATTTTTAGCTTTTTAATGTATTTACTCTTTAGAAAACTGTGGATTATTTATTTGCAAATATCTAAAAAATAATTTCAACCTCCCAAAATGTGAGTGGGAGGAAAAAAAATTAATATTCTTAATTCTAAATACTGTTAGATCGGGAACAAATTTACTACAGTTATTCATTTAAAAACTGTGAGTAAACTTTTGTATCATTTTTATTCAAATTAGATAAATTTATTTGAAATTATATAGATCGAACAGTGTTTAGAATTGTAATATTTTGCCCCCTCTTTCGCCCCCACGCACTCATTTTGGCTATTGATTTTTACAGCATACATTTTATATAGTCTTAAAAACTAACATTACAAAATTTGATCTATATCGGAGAGAGTATTAATTTTTTTGCCCCCCATTCACATTTTGGGAGGTTGAAATTATTTTTTAGATATTTGCAAATAAATAACTCTTCAGTTTTCTAAAGAGTAAATGTACAAAAAAGCTAAAAATTTATATATTTTGCCTTTCACTCCCATACAGTCAATTTTGATAGTTGATTTTTAAATGAATTTTGGAGACCTAATAATCACATGCCGAGACGCCGCCCGCCAGGGCCACATGCCCGGAGGGCCGAGCTGTAGAGGGGATGCCGAAGGCACGCCTGGAGCAGTTCGTTATGTATATAAATTTTAACCATAAAACGAGACGCTCCCCGCCAGAGGCTAGTTGACGCCGGCCCGAAGGCCCGGGCGAAGGCTAGTAAAATATATAAATTTATATATAATATATATATAAATTGAAACTAACAAACAACCCTATGATGTTGGACCACCCCTCCACACAAGCTTTGCTTAATGAGAGATGTTGCAATAATAGTTGAATTTGATTGTTTTCTTGTTTTATTGTCTTTAATTAATATATATATATATACAATGTGTTTACTTATTTCTTTTTCAAATAAATATTCTATTCTATTCTATTTTAACGATGTATTGGTCATCCCCAGACTACAGAAGTTGTACCTTTTTGGTGCAACATCTTCTTGAATCATATCATTATAAAAAAAAATCTAAATCTACAGTCAAACTGTATAGTTGAAATAACATTTAGTGAGGGTTTCTATTTTTAAAATATTCGAAAGATACTTATACGAATGCATATTTACATCAAGCAGCAGACACACTATCTGATTTATTCTTTATAAATTATTTTGAAAATAAGTCTTTTGAAATCACACCAGTCTTAGAACTATATATTCGATGAAATTATTTGTAAAGTTGTTGTTTTTGTTGTTATTGTTAGTTGTATCTTTTTTTTTAATGACCCAATGAAATAAACAATGTATTTTATAGTTACACCCGAAAAAACGATTGAAAAAGGAAATTAAATCACAAAAAACAATTTCGTCTAACTCAGAGGGAAACAGAGGGGGAAAAGTTTATTTAGTTTTTTTCTTTCTTTTTTTATCAATGCTTTTTCAATACCTCTGGGTGGCTAAAACTCTCTAAGGAGCTGTAATTCTTTAGGTGCTTTAATATATTTTATTTATTTTCTTTTGAGGGGGAATAAATTTAAATAATCGAAATAACAAATAAAATTGGCAATTGAATAATATAGACAGAAAAATATTTTTCGAAAACAAATTACCAAAATATAGCAAATAAGGAGAATTTTGGTTGAAAAAAGTCAAATTTTAATTTTACTTTTTACAATTATATTGATGGAAGATGTTGTATCAAAAATACACAACCTCTGTAGTCAGTGGTGAAACTTTGCATCTTGGGTCAATACGACATCTGCCTTTTCCAGTCTTGGTTGGTGACTTTTCAACCAAGAGATCCTGTCCAAAAATGTATCCTTTATTTTTTGAAATTTTATTTTAATCTTCGCTTTTTTTGAAAATTTCATCGAATACGGCATCAATATTGTTATTTTTCAAATTTAACATTAGAATTTAAAAAATATATTTGGGGATCTTCGCCCCAAACGGATACTGCTTTGTGTGAGTGAGGTAGGAGTCAGAAATTAAATCTTGAGACTTAAACTCAACAATCCCTGGGATGGAAATCTATCATCTTGCACAATGAATCAGCCTGTCCTATAAGAAAATCTTCAATTTCTCCTAATTCTATTGCAAAAAAACAAGCTATGACTTGTCTATAGCACTCTTAGTTATTTCCGATCATATATATTGAGATTTCTTAGAAATGTATTAGTTAGTAAGATTGTCGATTCATCTTTATTTATTCCTTTTTTGCAGTATGTCTATTTTAATAGTTCCTAAGCGAAAACAATTTTTCAACAAACTCTTCTGAACTTGTCTTTGACCTGCTTGAACTGGAAAGATATATCAGGCAGATACTTCAAACCTTCTATCCGCGCCCTTTTCGAAAAAATAATTCATTTTAATTGTCCCTTGAATCTATGCAACAATTTCTATTTCATTTCGAGAACCAATATAGTTTTTAAAACAAAAAAATATTTGAAATATAACGGATAATAAATAATTTCAAAATTTATAGATTCTCCTGAATTTATGAAAGTACTCTAAATCTTTGAAATTTTTGGGATGCGCCGCATCCAGAGCATCCATGGTTCGCACGCCACTGGTCTATTCGTATTTTGCATAATTCCAACTCGATAACTAAAACAATAAGTTTTTACAATTTACAAGCTTTTCCTATTTTTATTCCCCTCAATCAAAAATAATAATGGGTGAAGTAAAAAGTTCTGAGCCTTTTTCGTTAGATGGCTTTAATGAGCCATATCTCACGATGTATACGTCGTATCTGGTCATTCTTATTTGCGATTTAAAGGTGACATAACGCTTTGAAAAAAGTGCTTTGACAGTTTTGTGTTTGGTGAAGCCAGTTGTGTGTTAGAGCGTTCCAAAATGAAGGTAAAAAAAGAGAAAATTCGAAACATTCTTCGGTACCACTTTGACCAAGGGGAAAAAGCGGAGCAGGCGGATAAGAAAATGTGTGCTGTTTATGGACCCAATATGAGTATGCAATAGCAAAGCGGTGGTTCCAACGATTCCAGTTCTGGTAATATGGACGTCGAAGATGGGACACGCACGGGTAGGCCAATCGTCGAAAATGTCGATAAAATCATGAAAATGTCGATTCGGACCGGCATGCGAGCTTATTCCATTGCCCAGGAACTGAATATTAACCAGAAAATCTTTTGGAACAATTTGCATAAGGCTGGTTTCAAAAAGAAGCTCGATGTATGGATGCCATACGAATTGATGCAAAAGAAACTTTTGGACCAAATTGAAGCCTGTGATTTTTTGCTGAAACAATGGCGATGGCGATGGGGATGGTGACTGACGATGAAAAATGGATCACATACGAGATCAACAGACAAAAAATAGATGTGTGGCACTGCCGCGGTAAAGCTATTGCATAGCATTTTTTATTAACTTATGCAATTATAATATTTATGCAATATTTTTTCACAAACAGCTGCTTACGTATTCGTCCGATTTCGAAACAGCTCGTCTCGATCCGTGCGAGCTTCGTACAGTCTACACGCATAGTCTAGTCACACGCACACAAACACCGTGCCGAAGTCTGCCGAACTGAAACGACGTTAGACGATGCACGGCTTTCAACGCGCACCGCTGTGCCGGTCGGAGTGGGGGTGTTAAGTTTATTTTCGTTACGAAATTTCTTGATTCGGTCGCCGCGCTCAAAGCCCGCGATAAAAGCTATGCAATAGCTTAATAATTATTTTTGTTTAATCCTATTTATTTGAATAGCATAATGCATGGGAAATACAAATAATAATAATAATCCCACGGTGTTGTCTCATGTCCGTCTGAAAAAAATTTAAAATAAATGTTAATAAAAAAAAATATTCTATATTCCGCGTTTTTTACTTTAAAATGCAATTTAAAATATATTTTTCTTTTAAAGATGTACTGGCTGTCCACTGTTCGTCTCCAGAAAATTATTTATTATTCATTTATATTATTTACTAATATAGTTTAATTGTATTTTATAATTTAAATGTATTGTAAAAAAATAAGATAATTAATAAATTATAATTTTGTAAAAGAAACCCCCCCTTAATTTCAAAATCCCTCCATAATGAGATCCTTTGAAAGCCCCCTCCCACCTCTTAAATCCGCCGGTCGGCTGTCAGTCGAGTCGCTCGAGTCTCGTGTAGGAGTGGTGGGCGGCGGCGGGAGGGACATCTCCCCCGCTCGAGCCGCCTCTCCGCCAAGAGTCGGGCGACTCCGCTGGCTTTCGGCTGGCCTCTTGGAGGGGATTGTTAGGTTATTTTCGTTACGGAATTTTTCGATTCGGTCGCCGCGCTCAAAGCCTGCGATAAAATCTATGCAATAGCTTAAAAGATCGTGGTCCAAGCGCGATGAGCTGGCCCAGACGATCGCCAAGCCTGAATTAACGGCCAAGATGGTTTTATAGTGTGTTTGGTGGGTTTGGAAGAGAATCATCTACTATGAGCTGCTCCTATCTGGTCAATCACTCAATTCGGACCTATACTGTCAAAAGTGACCAAATTAAAGAAGGCGATCGACGAGAAGCAGCCAGAATTGGCCAATAGGAAGGGTTATGTGTTCCATTAAGTGGACCCCAGGCCGCACACATCGTTAACGACGCTTCAGAAGCTCCGAGAGCTTGGATGGGAGATTATATCGCACCCGCCGTATAGTCCAGACCTGACACCAAGCGATTATAACATTTTCAAGGATTTGCAAAATTTCCTTGATGGTACAAAACTGGCCTCAAGAGAGGCTTGTAAAAATGAGCTGATCAAGTTTTTCACCAATAGGGACGAGGACTTCTGCAATCACGGAATTATAAGATTGCCTTCAAAAAGGACAAAAGTTATCGAAAAAAACGGCGCATATTTGATCTAAATCGGATAATTCTTACTTGGTTAATTTTATCGTCGAAATAAAGAGAAAAAAGGCTCAGAACTTTTTACTTCACCTATTATGAAAAATTTTAATACTATTATTATTTCGCGATCAAGCTAGAAGGAGTACATCGGTGACTTCACAAGTACCATAGCTTGTATATTATTTCGTTAAGTTGAAATTATTTTCAAAAGAAGAAAACCCTATATATGTTACTTATTATTATAAAAATGTGAATAAAATTTGGCAATAATTTTTAATGAAAAAAAGCCCATCTTAAAAATTCTTAAAAAAAAGAAATTGTCATCAAATTATTCTATAAATTAAATTAGATTCATTAATCCATTAATATAATCTTGTATGACAGAAATTGAATTTTACGCTACGCTAAAGAGGAATCGATAGAAAGTCGAAAATGATATAAATTAGAGAGGCGTAAGCCTAAAGCCAGTCGAACTGCTCAGTGAGAAGGTTGATTTGGCGTTTAATATGGCGTGGACTTGAGCGCTTTTGTTACTGTGCATTAATCCACTTGGAAAAATGACAAATAACAAAAACGAAATCAGATTTTGTAAGGATTTAAAAATCGGATTATTTTAAATTCCCATTTTTTAAATATTTAAATTCATGAGCCGCATAGGCTGACATGAGCGCTGTGGCTTTGCTGGAGATCAGACTCTGTTATCCGAATTTTATACGAGCTTGTATTGAATAATCATACAAACTTTCCTATTCTCTCGTTTTCTTTTTTCATTCTCACTTTTTACTTTCAAATTTCTTTTTTTAACCTAGCAATATAATAATAATAATTTCAAATGAATTTTTAAACAATATTGCCATCTGCTCTATTTCTCATTTTTTTTTTATGAAAAATATCTTATGTCACAGTAATAGGACAAATCTTTAACAGTAAGCTTGGCGTGTTATCTCAACTGGTTTTCAAACAGCGTGGAATCTTTGAGTGCCTCAAAAGAATGCAGGCAAAAATTGGCTATCTATGGAATAGAATTATTCTATCATATATCTCTGCTCAATATATTAAAGTACCCAACGAAAATGCAATCACATCTGTTACTGAAATAATTGTGGTCCTGAAAAATTTAAAAGACGCAGAGTCATAAGCTTGAATCTCCAGGAGACTGAGCCATGTCAAGAGCCTTGGTATATTCAAAAGACCGGTTCCCAAAAGTTAAGCAACATGTGGCATGTCTTGATCTGAAAGTACACTGTTAGTTTCCCAGTCCTAGTCGTTTTGAGTGCATCCGCACGTTTAAATTGACTAAGTAAGTCTAAATTAATAGATTTCATGGGAGTTGGGACTCTATCTTTTCTAGAAACGCAACAGCTAAACTCTTCAAAAGTACCTATATGTCATTGACAGTATAGGCAGAAGAAGCTGGTCAATATATCATATATAATCTGTAACGTAAGATCGCAGAGAGCTTAATCACGATATCTTATTAATGGTTTGGCTCGAGACCTCGAATTACCACAGCGAAAACAATAGATCTGCTTGCAAAATAATCTCTAAAAGATCATTATGTCTGCAACGAGATAAAGCTTAACAAAGTATTCTAGTTTTGAATTTTGTGGAAGAATTAAAAGAAAATAAGTGCTTAGATTTTTTAAAGAAATTGATCTAAGGAATTATTACACCAAGAAGGTTCGACACTGATAATCCAGGATAGACCACTGCGTCCTGAAAAGAACAAGCAGAAATTTTAGAGGTTGTCTCAGAGTCGAAGACACTTGTGGATACGTGATTTAAAAGAGTGAAATTTGTTAGTGACGGGAAAGACGGAATCTATAAAAGAGTTAAAATCTCTAAAAGTCATAGGAATGAACGAGATAGTAGGGCACAGATTGAAACACCATAAACTTTTGAGTGTTTTGGAGGACAGGGTAAAAGATAAAATTAAAAGACTTGGATTAAAATATTTTCCCTAGAGAAATAAAAGATGTGGGACTTTGCAGAAGATTAAAGGGTTAACTAAATGGAGATAAGCGGCTGTATCCAACCAGTATTCATACTTTACGCATACTAATTTGATTGCATGATGTAAACATTTCCATCAGCAGGATTTCGTATTTAGTGAGTACATTGCAAAATCTTTGAATTAACTTAGCTATCTAATCGATAATATTGAAACTAGTTATGTTTTTCTTTATTTGAAAGTTAATTAGTATTATTTAAATTTATTCAAAATGTTTAATTCAAAATTTTCTTAAACTTTATTGGAATTCTAATATTAATTTGTTGTTTTAATGTAATTATGACTCGTGGGTTAAGCTTACCGCTTAAATAATGAATCATCGTATTAAAGTAGAATTAATTGGATATCATTTTCACTTAGAGGAAAGTTAATACCAAATACAAAAGATTTTAAAAATTTTAGACTCTAATTCAAAGGATTAAATAAATTAAGAAGTTCAATAAAATCAATAATTTTCTCTCAACTATTGTTTGCGAATTACCAACGCTCGCTCCTCCAATGTCAAATTTGAAACTAATCGTCCTTACCTTTGAGTTCTAGAGATTACAATTTATTTAATGCATCAAGCAGAAGAGAATCTCATTGATTTCTCTCTATGAACGAACAACCCTGCTACTATCAGCATTTTTTTTCAATTAAACTTTAATTCGATTGAAATCAAAAAGAGGAAGAGAATTTATTAGGAATGTTCCAAAAAAATTAACATCTTTTTTTTTTAAATTGTAGGAATAGTTTTTGAGAAAAATAAAAACCACTCCAATTTTGAAATAAAGGGCTACAGTTGTTTGTCGGTTTGAACCAAAAGCTGATCATACCGTAACTGACTGATCACTAGCATAAGTTTCAAATTTTGTTGCTCTTTGAATCTCTGACTCTGAGATATATAAGCAACATGCACATCGCACCTACCCACTGGCCATTGCATTTTTCGATAAGATTAGGCTATCGAATATCTACTTTCACTTGGAGTTGATCCGGTGAAATTAACTTATACCTATAGTTTTAGATTTAAAAGACATCGAAAATTGAACCTTCCGAAAGTCAATGTAATACATTAACGTTCATACTTCGTTATGTAAGTGAAAGTAAACTTTCTTTCATTAAAATAATAATAGTGGCCATTCTGTGTCGATAAGGTAATGGGGATGTGCCTCATAGCAGGGAAGGAAAAAAACAGAAAAGAGAGGAAGACAGTCATTCATTCTATATTCACTCAAACACGGCTGAAAGGAGAAACTGGGGCTCAACCCCGATCAAAAGAGAGAAAGGCAAGATATTTAGTTGTTACACGAATACTATATTATATAATATAAGAGCCTAGATTAAGTTGTAACAACGCTGAGAGACATTTCTTTAAAAAAATTCTCTCTTGCCTAGAATCGAACCGACGAACTCAGGGCATCAGCTCTAGCCATTACACCAATGCAACATTAATATTTATATCTTGATTTCTGTTACTAAAACTATATATTTTTGATTTAGACTTTGTGTCGAGATAATATTGTATTCATTTGAACTCGAATGAAAATGAAAAAACACCAATAGATTTTAAATTAAGAAAGATTAAATATATATTAATTAACCAGGCAAATTTGAAATATAATTTTAGTTTGGACTCGAATTTTGAAATGAAAGACTCCAATTCATTTTAAATTAAGAAACATTAAATATATTGATAATTATTCCTCTCCCCCCCCCCTCCTCGCCACTCAAAAATTAAAGAGGCGAAACTTTAAAGAGACGATGTATTTTCGGTAGTTTACGGGTATACATTTGGAGTGTTGTTTTTTAAGAGGAATAAAATTTTTGGAGGAGACGCTGCCCGCCAGGGCACCAGCCGAAGGCACGCACGAAAACTCGTTTAATAGAAAAGGCGAAAGAAAGTCGTGCTGCAATCACACTAATCTATCTAAGTAGATCAGATTATTAATTTTTTTTAAATATTTTTTAGAAACAGGTACATTGTTTTTTTAAAAGTTTTTTAGATCAAATTAGAGTTTGGGGGGGCGGGTTCTGGCCCCTTTGAACCCGCTGAATTAAGAGGCTGGTGCAAAATAAGAAGATGGTTAAATAGAAAATAAGATTTAATATCTAGATATTCATTTTGAAGACAATTTTTCAAAATATTGAAAGTTCCCCCTCTATATATGGTATTTCCCCTCCTAGGTTGCGATATATCTAAGGAGAGAGGATTCTGTCAAGCAAGTCATTTCGCCTGTGACTCTTGCTCAGACGATTTCGATAGAAATTCTATAGAACTAGGTTGCATAGAATTGGATTCACTTAAACAATTCTCACCCTAAAATAATTGAAATCAACCCCTAAAATTTGTTTACAAAGTTTTGAATCAAATTAAATGTTGTTTTAATTAAAAATAATTAACGTCATTTTGGCAGTATCAATCTAAATTTCATGAAATTCTACTATTACTTTTTCTACAACGTTTTAAATCAAATTAAGTAGCCTTTCAATAAAAATCATTAACATTTTGACACTTTTTACTTTATCCAATGCGAAGCATGGGAGAAAGTATTGGAATCGCTCTCGAGGCAAGCGCGACTTCAAAGGGTCCTCAGGTAAAGACTACGGAACCCATAGACTCAAATAAGGTCACAAATTGAAGTATTCAATGAGATTGAATTTTAACACCTGACGGTTTTGCCAAAAATTACCTGGAATCTCGTCGAGAGGCCAAAAAGTGCCATTTTTTTGGAAGTGCGTGGGGATGGATGGATGGATGTATATGTGTGTTATCGTTTTTTCGTCCACGATTTTTTCCACACCTTTGCGCCGATTGAAATGAAATTAAAAACCTACCATTAGTTTAACAAAATGAAGCGCTGATTAGTTTTTGGTACATATCGGTCCACAAACATTAGTACTTTATTTCAGTACTTTTTTAGTTTTTTCTAAATATCTTGAAAATGACTTAACCAATTTTGATGAAATTTAATATCCTAATTAAGTACCTTGAGGACCACAAAAAAGGTTAAATAAAGTTTTTAGTAAAATTATATTTTAATGTACTTTACTCAAGAACATATTAATATTTCAAATGAATTTGGATAAAGTTTAGCAACGATCCGTTGCAGTTTATTTATTTATTTTTTACTTAGGGAAAGTGGTGTAGGTTTTAGGTGAAACATGATATTAATTAATAAAGTAAAGGGTGTGTAGTTTCACAGTGAATGAAATAAAACTCAAAGAGGTTTATACAAACTCAATATATTTCGGATTATTAGTCCATCATCAGGAGTTTACAAGTTAAAACTGTTTTAACTTGTAAACTCCTGATGATGGACTAATAATCCGAAATATATTGAGTTTGTATAAACCTCTTTGAGTTTTATTTCATTCACTGTGAAACTACACACCCTTTACTTTATTAATTATTTTGACACTGTCAATCTAACTTGCACCTAATCTTACAATCAGCATTTCTACAACGTTTTGAATCACATTAAATGTTTTTTCATTAAAAATATATTAACCCCAATTTGGAATTTCACCAAATTTTACAATTAGCTTTTTCCCAAAATTTCGAATCAAATTAAGTAGTGAATTCATCAGTAAAATTCCTTAAGGTCCTTTTGTAATTATCTGATTATATACAAAAATTGCATCATATTTTACACTTTGCTTTTTTTTTACAAAATTTCGAATCCAATAAAGTTGCTTTTTCATTAAGATTATTTTTGTTATTCTCTACCCAAACTTTTGCAACTTGATCTTTCAAAATAATTTCTTTTAATACATTAATCAAATTAAGCCCTATTTGTATTAATAATAATATTTATATTTATATTAATATATTTGGTTAATTTTTCTCAACTTCGGCGTCGCTTCTTACGAAGATTGGGCGCCCTGAAGCATTCGAGGCAGAACTTCGCAAGCACCTTGCTTAATATTTTATTTTTTATTTTTTGTTTTTTGTATCCTATATGTTGTCATTATTATTTTTTACTCTCCTTATATATATTTTATATTTTTAGTATTTATGTTTCATATAATTATTATGTATCATATGTTTTACTTTTTGAATTTTTCTTGCTTTTATATTGGATTTTCAGTTTTTCTTGTTTTGTATTATATTAATTAATTTTTATGTAATTGAATTGGCCGAAAATTGTACATTAAAGGGGCTAGATGGGCCTACAGATACAACGTTTTTTTAATAAATATTATTATTATTATTGTAAATATTACTATGACATGTTATAACATCGTGCGCCTTTAATTATGTGGATAATAGTGTTTCTTTTTAGAAAAAAATAATTGAAAAAACAAAATTATAAACTCTAGTGTTAGTTGAGAGTCCCTGCTGGTTAGGGCCCGTCCATAATTACTTCAGATGAATTTCAAGATTTTTAGATCCCCCTCCCCCTATGTCACATTCTATCATATTTTCATTGAGCCGCCCTGTAGTATGACGTCACAGTATCACTAATAATATCCTGAAATCTAAAAAATTTACCTATATGAAATTTTTTTAATTTGACTTTTGTGACATCACAATTTTTAAGATCCGGCCTCCCTGTCATATTTTGTCACAAATCTGAGATGCCCCCCCCCCGCTTACTATGTGACGTGATTTATGGGCGTATGGACTGCTGCGTAATTTATGCAGGGAACAGAATTTGATTTAACCAATATAAAGTGAAGATAAGTTTCGAAATATTGTCATATTTTTACTGGGAATGGTCAGAAGACAAACAACGTATTAAATTCACTCAAATCATTTTTTCGCTCATAATACTTAAGCATATGTCTGAAATCCACATTAAGTTCCAACATGATTATTTTCTGTCTGTTTGCAAAAAGTATAATGAGTCTTAAAAAGGTCTCTACTTTTCTTCCAGTGAATAACATACAGCCATAGTGACAAGAGAATGCTTGGATGTCCCCCATTAATCCCATGAGTCATATTCGAAACCAAAGCTAAATTAGGTTAGTTCGTAATTTTTTTTATTTTTACTTAAACGCAAGTGATAAAAAAAAAATCAAATTTCGGTATATTTGTCATTATTTCTGGTTTAAACTTGATGTTTAGGTCTGTGCTTCTTACAATCTTTCATTTTTTTATTTTTATTATTTTTTCTTTATATATTCTTGGTTCTTGCTCAAAAACTTTTTACTTGAGAATATCCATAAAATGAATAAATAGGGAGAGTGTTAAAAAAATTCTTTCCCGGGCGCTTATTTTCACCCCTAACGTGTTCTCCCTTTTTTTTCTCTCTCTCTCCCTGACATAATTTTTTATTAGTTCGTCAATTATCGCTTAACACTTTAAATTTGTAATTCTATTGTTTTTCTACATTAGAATGGAGGAGGAAACCTCCGAGTGGGCCCCCCGGGGTGAAGAAAGGTTTTAAAATGAAACTCATTTGTAAAACTTTTAGCGTTCTTTGGGTAACGTTTGTCGACAGCAAAACAAGCCTAACTTTCGAAAAATGTTCTTTTCTACTTTTTGCTTCTTCCTGCTTTTGCTACTAACCTTGGGCTAAATCTGCATATTGCTAAAGTATTGAACAGGAGGTGTGGGCGCGATTTATATGACATGCAAATCCAGTACGTTAGCGACAAAGAAAAACGATGAGGCAGGGCCAAGAAAACGACATTTTAATGCGTAATGAAAACTTAATTTACCATGGAATTCCACCTCCTATACGACCAATAATTCTTTTTTTACCCGTTTGGGGATGGAGACCACTTGGTTTACTAGCCCAGATTGAGAGCTATTGAATCGCTATTAAGCCTTTTATCGTGCATCCCTCGCAGCGCCAGCGCCACCCCAAAAGCTAACTCATTATTTATTCGCTTTGAATCAATTCGTTAATAATTCAACTCTCGGCTTCCCTCGAGGATATGAGCTGTTTTTTTTTACTTATTTGTTTTCTTATATGTATTAATAAAAAAACTTTTTCTAATTTCATTTGAGGCTTAAGAATTTTTTTTATAAAGAGAACTCAATGAGGTTGTTCTCTGATTGATGTAAATAAACATATATATGGTATATAAAATAAATACTAATTTAAAAAAAACCTTCAAATGTTTAATAAAGTCAAACGTTTCGGGAGAATGTCTCCCTTTGTCAACGGAATTTAATTAATTGAAAGAAAAATAAAGAGTTGTTTTTTCTAAGGAATAAAAAGCAGCACTATATATACCATAATATATATAATTTATTTATTTGATCAAATAAACAGTGTTTATTTGCATCAAGCAGAGGACAATCGGATTGATTTCTTTTTTGTTAAGGGAGAATGGTGTAGGTTCTTGGTGAAACATATTAAATAAAGTAAAGAAAGTTTTTTGAAAAATGTTTTTTTTTTGGAACTTTTTCAAAAAAAATTTTAAATATAAAATACTAGGTAGGTTTCACATATAGTAAATAAAAGATTGGATGCTTGTTTAGCAGGACTCAATATATATTTCGGGGTATAAGCCCATCTTCAGGAGTTCACAAAGGACTCGGATTGATTTCTCCTTATGAATCAACAACTCTGCTAGTCTCGGCAAAATAAATACTTTTCAATTTGTTTTAAAGCAACCAACTTTTCAAATTTTTCAAATTTTCAATAATAAGGGAGAATTTCTCTCGAAACGTTTGGATTTCAAATAAACGTTTTCAGATTCTTTTTTATAAAAAGCATTATATTTATTACTAAAAACAATTAATAAAATGTTTTCAATATATGTATATAATTTATTTGTTAGAGATTAAAGTTTCGAGGGTTTGACCTTTATCATCGCAGTCTTTTTAATTAGAAATTATCTATCTGTTATTACTCTTGGGTTGTAAGTTTTAATACCCGTTTTGGATGTAGGTAAATTCATTTTGTTATAATAGTAAGCTGATCACTGACTCACGCTTTTTATGGACCATCATTTCCTCTACACTCGGCAAACAAAATTTTTTCAATTGAATTTTTCTTGCATGCACATGTAGACGAAATAACCACTTTGTTATACTAGTGTAATAAAATTCTCTATTGAATCGCTACGGATGTAACCATAACAACAGCTTTAATTATCTGTATATAAACACACCAATTATTACGAGGTGCTTCCAGTTTCGCCTACTTATGTAAAATATATATATATATAGTAGTGGCGTATGGCGTATACATAATATGTAGGTACATATATTTCAGATTTTTTCAAGGGTGTCAAAGTTAAATTTTTTGGCTTATGTACTATATTTATGTCTATTCGTAAGTAGGAAATAAAAACGAATAATAAATAAATTTTTAGCTTCTCATTTAGTGTTTACTTTACAGGGTATGGTCAAGTATTGTAATCGTGCATGAAAAAAGTGTTTTTTTCCTTCTTTTTTTTCGAAATATCTCAAAAACGGCTTAAACTATTTTGATTAAAAAAATTGAGCAAAACCATGGCATTTTGGTCTACAAAAAAGCCATAACAAGTGAACATCGAAAAAATTATGTTTTTCGAGATAATAATTGTTTTGTCAAAATGTCTGTTAGTTTGTCTGGTTGTTAGTCTGTGCGTTACCAAATTTTGTGGACGAGCTAGTTCAAAAACTAGTGTGAATATCAAAACCAAATTTCACAAGTAGTTTTGGTCTAATGAGATTAAGAGCTGATTAGATTTTGGTGCACATCTACTCAAAATTAAGGGGGTGGAAGGGGGTTAAAAATTAAAAATCTAGGCGATTTGAGCAAACTCAACCAAATTTTGTATACATAATCAAGTGGACCCCAGAAGTCTAAAGATGCAAAAACCAACCGTCCAAAATGGAGGGGGGGGCGGGTAGGTTCAAAAATGAAAATCTAGGCCCTTGTACCAAACTCAACCAAATTTTGTATACAAAATCAGTGGGCCCAAAAGTAATCTAAAAATGCAAAAACTCCTCCCCTACATGATTATAAATAATTTTATTAAATATTAAATATAAGTGAGGGGCCAGGATATATGGTAAAGTCAAGTGGATGGCCACACCAGAACACGTCAGCTTATTTGTCTAGTTAAGCTCAAATGTCTTGCTTCAATTAATTAGGAATCATCGCGGTGCACAGTATGGGAACCTCTGCTCTACATGTTTGAAATTTTAGGGATGCACCGCACAGCATCCATGGATCACTGATATATATACAAGAATTGCTCATTTAATATAATAAAATATTTATATTTTGAAGATATTTTTTTTTCTTTTAATGAAAGCGTAAATGCCAAACAGGAGCTGGAAATGCCAGCAGAGCAATTCACAAAATGAGGCATCATTGTCCAAACCCTTCCTAAAGAGGATCCCTAATATTGTAGATCCCTCGTAGTGCCTCCCCTCAGACAACTCATTATTTATTCTCTTTGAATCATTTCGTTAATAATTCAATTCCTATTCCCCTTCATGGTAAATAAGTTTTTTTTGTGGGATTATTTTATTTATCTGTTTATTTATAATTAATACATACCTTGTAATATTTTCTAATGTCTTTTGAGGATTAAACAGTTTGTTTTTTCGCAAAAGGGACAAAAAAAGATTTTAAAGATTAAAATTAAATGGAAGGAAAGTTAAAAAAACTTATTGTATGTACTTATATATTAAATTCGTTCGTCGTAGATATCCAGAACATGTTCGGGATTTTTTTAAGCTTAAAGCTCTAGTGTTTCATCTCAATATCTTTTTTACTTAAATTTGTAATTTTGTCAAAAAACACTCTTTATTGTCGCTGTATTCGTGTATATCTTTCTCCACTTTTATGATATATCAAAAAGACGCACACCTAGGAGCTGGGGGCACGTGCCCCGGTGCCAAATTGAGGGGGCGCTAAAAATTATATTTTCATGCCAGGACTAACGAGCACCCAGGAACAATAATTTATTTTCTGGGAGCGACTAACAATTTTATAAATGAATCATTTGCATTTATTATGATTATAATGATAATACATTTTACAACTAATTATGGACGACGCGACGTCTAGCTTTACCTCTAACTTGAACTTTTATGATTTACGTAAATAAAATAATTTCGATTGGTTATGAGTTATGAGGAAAATTCAATACCCACTGTATTTGGATACTGGTGGGCGGGGGCTAAAATCTAGTCTTTTAAAAAAAATTAAAAGTTTATTATATTCAAACATTAAAAGTTTATGTTAATATAAATTATTATCATTCATATTTGGATCAACTGAATCAAACATCCTTTCCTTTGTGTAACATATTTTATTGTATAGGTACATAATATTGAATTTTTGATTTATCATTGGAAAAGTTAATATGCAGAAATATGTGGTATTGCTAAATTATTGCGAACGTGCAGGAGTAGTAATGGATTTATAACTTGTTCGTTATTTTCTGCTCAATTATTTTCTTAAATTACAATATATAACACGTGAACATTTATTGGCATCAAACTTACACACAATATCATATATATATATAAATCTATTTATTTGAGACGTTTCACACTTGGCAATTAATCTCACAGAGCAGAAGCAGCCGAATGAATTTCAATTTCAATTACCTACTAGCTAACACTTCATGATTTTCTGTAACCATTTTAATTGAGGTATTTATTTTAATGATATTGATGTTAAAACGTGCAACACCTATAAGAGTGAATTGACCCAGCATAGCGTGAAGAAGAAGAAATTTCAGGAGTTAATGTCAATATCCTGTGGATGCGGGTCTTAAATGTTTGAAGGGCGTGTGAAGCGAGAAGTCAAAAGAGGCAATGGAATTGCAATCTCTAGAAGTCATACGGATAAACGAATTGGTGAATTCAGATGTTTTATGTATGTTTAATCTCTTAACGAAGCACCGGTAGAGCAATGGCTAAGAGCGCTTGATTTCGAATCGAGTTTACCCAGTCTTATATATACAAAAAACGAATTTAAATAGTGAGTATAGAGATTTTTTTTAATTGATGTGCTAATCAAGTCTCCCCTTGTGGACCGGGGTAGAATCGGTCCACAGTATCCCTGCTTTTCGTAAAAGGCGACTAAAAAGGGATTGGAAAATCTGTAAAAATTTTCCCAGTTACATATCCTCGAAATCAGGTGGATCTCATGTTAAAGACCCCGTATGAACAATGATTGTCCCAAATGTTCAGCCCGGGAAGTCGGGACAACAATTCATAGGAGTCGTGGAGTCAAGCAAAAAAAGGACAATCAAGGACCATATGTTCTCCAATAGGTATACCTATGGTACATTTTTATTTCGATTGCAATTTATTAAGAGGAGTTGGTCAGACTTGTCGCTTTAGTTCAAAGCCTTGACTATGCAAAAATTGACTTATATTCTCTTTATTAAATTTGTTTTTAGTGCAGGGGTAGCGATTTTAACCAGTTCCAAAAAATGCCTATAACTCGCAAACTAGGAGACTTTTATTAAAAAGATTGTTTAGGTTCTGTGCCGTTATAAGCTGGTCTATCTCCTGTTCACGGTTTATCGTTGTGATACGGGACACCCTGTATATAAATTTCTTTAAATTAGTAAATCCATTCACGCTAGCTTTATATTGAAAGTAAAAAAATATTTCTATCACCAATTTATAATTGTTTTATTTTTCAGCTTGCATTATGATGTGCGTTCAATTTGCCCGATCTCCGAGGAATCTACGTCCCTTCTGGACCAAGGTAGGCTTTATAAAATTTCTTAATAAACATAATAGGCTATTATTTTTGCTATCCATTCAAAGCATGAGAAAGTAACTTATTTAATTGTTTTTCAAATTAATATCATAATTACAAGAGATTTATTGTATATGTTTATTACCTTGCAAGTAGGCGCCTTATTTATTTTATTTTATTTAAAAATATGGCAGCTGTTAGTTAAGTCTAATAAAAATTAAAATTTTACATTCTTATCAAAATCGAAAAATCACTGACAAGTGTGGACCTTTTTCATTTTCAACGCAATTCACAATTAATAATGGTGAAGTAAAAAGTTCTGAGACTTTTTTCTCTTTATTTCGACGATAAAATTAACCAAGCTAGGATTTTCTGATTTAGATCAAATATGCGCCGTTTTGCTCGATAACTTTTGTCCTTTTTGAAGGCAATCTCATAATTTCGCCGTTGAAGAAGTCCTGGTCCCTATTGGTGAAAAACTTGACCAGCTCATTTTCACAAGCCTCTTTTGGAGGCCAGTTTTGTACCATCAACGAAATTTTGCAAATGCTTGAAAATGTGATAATCGCTTGGTGCCAGGTCTGGGCTATACGGTGGGTGCAATATAACCTCCCATCCAAGCTCTCGGAGCTTCTGGGGCGTCGTTAACTATGTGTGCGTCCTGGCGTTCACTTGATGGAACACAACACCCTTCCTATTGGCCAATTCTGGCCGCTTCTCGTCGATCGCCTGCTTCAATCTGGTCAGTGGTTGACACTATAGGTCCGAATTGAGTGATTGACCCGATAGGAGCAGCTCATAGTAGATGATTCTCTTCCAAACCCACCAAACACACAATAAAACCATCTTGGCCGTTAATTCAGGCTTGGCGATCGTTTGGGCCGGCTCATCGCGCTTGGACCACGATCTTTTTTGTCTCTTGATCTCGTATGTGATCCATTTTTCATCGTCAGTCACCATCCCCATCCCCATCGCCATCGCCATTGTTTCAGCAAAAAATCACAGGCTTCAATTTGGTCCAAAAGTTTCTTTTGCATCAATTCGTATGGCATCCATACATCGAGCTTCTTTTTGAGACCAGCCTTATGCAAATTGTTCCAAAAGATTTTCTGGTTAATATTCAGTTCCTGGGGAATGGAATAAGCTCGGATGCCGGTCCGAATCGACAATTTTCATGATTTTATCGACATTTTCGACGATTGGCCTACCCGTGCGTGTCCCATCTTCGACGTCCATATTACCAGAACGGAATCGTTGGAACCACCGCTTTGCTATTGCATTCGATACTATATTGGGTCCATAAACAGCACAAATTTTCTTGTCCGCCTTCTCCGCTTTTTCCCATTGGTCAAAGTGGTACCGAAGAATGTTTCGAATTTTCTCTTTTTTTACCTTCATTTTGGAACGCTCTAACACACAACTGGCTTCACCAAACACAAAACTGTCAAAGAACTTTTTTAAAGCGTTATGTCACCTTTAAATGGCAAAATAGAATAACCAAATGCGACGTATACATCGTGAGATATGGCTCATTAAAGCCATCTAACGGAAAAGGCTCAGAACTTTTTACTTCACCTATTATCTTCAAGATATTTTAAGGAAATTATATTTTTTCATCTATATACAAAAAACAAATTTTTAATAATAATATAATTTCGAGAAAATGAAATTTTATATTCGCTTTCACAATCGAAAAATTACTAATTAGGCGGGGACCTTTTGTATGGTACAGTTTATTCCATGGACAAATGGTGCAAAAGTATTTTTATTTATTTTTTTTTTTCAAAATATTTAAGCAAATTTTTATTTTCTAATCTAACTAAATAGGAAACAATCTTTTAAATAAAGATCGAGGAAATAAAATTGTATTTTCTTATAAAAACGAAAAATTACATATATTCTGATTACAACCATTCTGACATGTAACAAAAATCATCGATAATAACTTTTGGATTCAATAGATGAAACCCTTTCGTTTATTTTTTTAGAAATCTCGACAATTTGAGCTTTTATGAATAAATTAATATTCGATTCGAGCCTGTGAAATAAATAGTCTTTTTTTTAATATAATGTTTTTTATAGTTAATAATATTTTTAATCAGAATATGGAAATATATCATATTTTTTACATGAATAAATTTTATACAGAGCTCGTAACTTATTTCATATAAATATTAATTTTAATTAAATGCTTACTTGATAACCAGGACTAATGGACATTTTGGTACTCCTCGCAAACAAACCGGCATTTCAAATGACAGGGCTCAAGGATTAATTTAATTTTCATTTTAGAAATTTACTCTCCTCAATGCAGTAGATGAAATTTTTCCTAAGATATCCAAAGAAACATAAAAGATTATTTATCTCTACTATAATATTATTTATTACAACCTGCGAAGCCCGCCTTCGGCTGACCAGGAGGAGCATCCCCTTGGACTCCGCAGTGGGTTTTAAAATAATAATTTAAATTGAATGTAATGGAAGGCAGCCCAGGGGTAGTGAGGAAAAAAAATTAACACATATCAAATAAGATGTAATTTATTGGAACCTTCCTCCTTTCCTTTCAAACCGACGTTATCTAATTAAGAAATGGAGGAAAAAAATTGTTTTTCTATGCCTTTGTTAAAAAAGAACAAAGTTTTGAACACTACTGTGGAGAGAAGAAGGAAACATTTTATTTGTTGCATTCATTGACCCTTTGAAACCCTGAAGAAGAAGGGAAAAATCCTCCGAAACGTTTGTTTGAAAGGAAAGGAGGAAGGATTCAATAAATTACACCTTATTTTATATGTGTTAATTTTTTCTTTCCTCACTACCTCTGGGCTGCCTTCCATTACATTCAATTTAAATTTCTACCAGATCCGTCTATCTCCAGAAAAATTTCATTGCAAAAATAATAATTTAAATTTCCTAATTTTAATCAACTTTATTTGTCATGAACTATGGTATTAGAGGGTTTTGAAATTAAAAAAATCAGAATGGCGTCGTCGCCCAAGCCGATTTAACAAGTATAGTTAGTATAATTTAAACTTTTTAATACAAGCTATTCTTATTTGTTTATTAAGATTAAATAAATAAATACAATCCCCGTCCCACCTCAATTGGCCCACCATTATTTTTTTCTTTTTAAATAAAATTATGCTAATTCACGGTAAATTTAATTTAAATATTTATTTTTATTATCATTTGGAACAACATTTTAAACAATTTAAAACATTTTATTGTAACATTTAACTTAAAATTATTTTTTAATTGTTAAAAACAAGGAAAACATACAAAATCCAAAACCTTTACCACTGCGTGTGACGTCGCCTTTATTTTTAATTACGGCTTGAATTCTTTTGGTCAACGTACTTATTAAGTTTCGACACTCATCTTGAGTAAAAGTATCCAAAATATTTTGAAGTTTGTGTTTTAATTCGACTACGTTTCTAGCTGGTTGTATTCGTAATAGCTTTTTCATAGTGTGCCAAAGAGTTTCTATTGGTGACAAGTCGGGACTGTTTGCCACCCACTTCAAAAGTGGAACATTATGATCAGAAAGCCATTTTAGAGATTTGCTTGATGTATGGCAGGCCGCCCCGTCTTTTTGGAATACAAAATTATTATTATTCTGCAATGCATCTGCCATTGTTGGAAGTAACGATTTTTTTAAATCTCTAAATATTTATTAGTGTTTACAATTCCATCAATAAAGTGAAGTTTTCCAACACCTCTAGCAGACATTGAACCCCATACCATAACTGAAGCAGGAAATTTTACAATCTGAATTGAAAGCTTCATTTTTCTGACGAATAACTGTGCTTCGATTGTTCCCAACACAAACTTCAACACAAGACTCATCACTCCAATGGACACTATTCCATTCATCACTCGTCCAATTTATGTGACTTTTAGCCCATTTAAGCCGGTTTTTCTTTTGTTTTAATGTCAAGAGTGGCTTTACTTTTTGCCTAAAAAAAATAGTAAAATTACAATAAAAAAAAATTGGAATAAGTTGCAATAAAATTACCTTGTAAGTTTTAAAACCTAGCTTAAGAGCTTCTCTATGGCACGTGGATCTTGAAAAACTTCGCCCCACAGCATCCCTCCAAAGAACAGATAATTCACCATAGTTCGAACGCCTGTTTTTTCTAATAATCTTCTTCAATGCCCGTCTATCACCATCTGATATTTTGGATTTCGAAGCATACCGAGGTTTTGTAGGTATTGTACCCGTTGTTTTATAAACTCGAATAATAATTCTGACAGTAAACTTTGATAAATTAACTAGATCGCCCATTTCCGCGTTTGATTTTTCCTTTTTAAATAAATTGATAATAATTGAGCGAATTTTTTTCAACAACAGTCATTTTTACTAATAATAAACAAAACAAACTTTATTTTGTTGGAAAAAGGCAAAGCCTACTTGATTATTTCACATATTCAAAGAAAAAAAAAAAAAAAAAATCGTGAAAAGCAAAGAACTATTTTGTATATAAAAATATGTTTTTAACAATTAAAAAATAATTTTAAATTAAATGTTACAATAAAATGTTTTAAATTGTTTAAAATGTTGTTCCAAATGATAATAAAAATAAATATTTAAATTAAATTTACCATGAATTAGCATAATTTTATTTAAAATGAAAAAATATTGGGGGGCAAATTGAGATGGGACGGGGTTCGTATATAATTATATGTAGTGGTGTAACTATACCGTTGAAATTAAATTAGGTTGGAGTTGGTGGTGTTTCACAAGGAGAAAAATTAAAATACAAAGATTTTTTTAGTTTACTCTATATATTTCGAGCTCTTAACTCATCGTCAGGAGAACATTGACTAAAAGTCAATGTTAGTCAATGTTCTCCTGACGATGAGTTAAGAGCTCGAAATATATAGAGTAAACTAAAAAAATCTTTGTATTTTAATTTTTCTCCTTGTGAGCTACCACCAACTCAACCTAATTTAATTTTAACAATGTTTCACTATAAACCAACACCGCGTTCCCTAAATTTTATACCGTTGAAGCCCGTGTGAAATTCATCGGATGGGGCCTTTCTTCCATGTAATGAAGCTAAACCAACTTTGTAGTTTATAGTAGCTAATTTAAATTAATTGAATATAAAACTAATAAAATGTACTAAATTTAGTAATAATCAATGTTGGGATCCTCCTGTGCTCGCGCCCCTATCGGACCGGCGCCCCCTCAGGCCAGGGGCCAGTGGCATTTTGCCCGTCCTGCCACCCTTTTGTTACTCCACTGTATATATGTTTATTTGGATCAAGCGGAGGACGCCCTTATTGATTTCCTTTTATGAATCAACAACTCTGCTACTCTCGGCAAAAGTAAATCTTTTCAATGTTACCATTGTATCAATTATATTGAACTCATGTCATTACCACTAGTGGTAGGCGTTCTAGGGTTTGAGCATTTCTGGTATAGAGAGAACATTGCGAAGACAGTCATAAGCTTGCAAATTTATATAAATGTTCAAGTAAATGCTAATTATCAAATGGAATTATTCATGAATTATCCAAATGTTAAGAGTGAAGAAGACTAAGAGGAGATAGAGAAGTGAATATTATTTTTGTTGTTGAATAAATCAATTGGCAGAGCAATCGTCATAAAACGAATATATTGCAAATAGTAAAGCGCTCGCTCTCTCTGAAATGGATCACTCGAAGAGATTTATCGTCCTCAATTAAGATTATTACCATTCATTATTTGAATAGGAAAATGATTTTTTTAGAGAAATCAATTATCCGAATTATTTAATTGAGGGAAACAATGGCGTAACGAAGGGTCAATGGCAGACGAAGTGAATTATATTTTATTACTAAATAGAAATATAATAAGTAGAATAATCATCATTGAGTATACAGTCCTAAGACTATTTGACGCAACCATCCATCTCCACTCGGCTCTGTCCCCCGCCAGCTGTTTGACCTCTCTAAATGTCTCGCATCCCATATCCCCAATTATTTGTTGAAATATTCTAATCTGGGCCTTCCCCTTTTTAACCGACTTCAAAAAAGGAGGAGGTTTTCTATTCGACTGAATTTTTTTTGTGTCTATGTTACCGATATCTCCGCCAATTTTGAACCGATTTTGATGATTTTTTGCATTGGGTTCAGTCTAGTTTCCGATTGGTCCCGTTTTTTTCATTGGTATTAGACCTTTTTTGTTAGGTTTGTTCAGGCATAACTTCTTTGTTTATGAACCGATTTCGATGATTCTTTTTTTATTGGAAGGGGGTTATCTTAGGGATCGTGCAATATTAATTTGGTTAATTTCTGATGATATGATCACCGATGAAATAACGTAAATCTCCAATTCTTGTGAGCAAATAATCGAAATTATGATAAATAAAATCTTTTATAAAAAATTATTTTAACATTCATTTAAGACCCGCAAACGTTTCGAGAGAATTTCTGTATTTATGAATTGAATTTTATTATCATTTTCTGAATCATTCGCCTGACGCTTTCTCTTACGAGATGCATGCAAGGTATTATATTAAGTCACTATTAATAACATCACTAAAAAGAAAAAATATAAATAATTTTTATAAAAAAAAAATAAAACCGACTTCAAAAAAGTTAAATACAACAAATAAAATAATAATAACTTAAAAATAAAATAAAATCCACTAAAAGGTATAAAATAATTATCTTATTTAGTTACAACTAAACGACGAAATATTAACATGAAATTACTTTTTGAAGTCGGTGCCAAACATATACATTTTATGAATCGCACTTGACGGATCTTACTTAGTACGTTTAGCGGGTACTCTCGCTTATAAGTATAGTTTGTTTGGCACCGATTTCAAAAAGTAATTTCATGTTAATATTTCGTCGTTTAGTTGTAACTAAATAAGATATTATTTATACCTTTTAGTGGATTTTATTTTATTTTTAAGTTATTATTATTTTATTTGTTGCATTTAAGTTTTTTGAAGTCGATTTTTTTATAAAAAATATTTTTATCTTTCCACCTCCCACTCAAAGATATCCCTAAGCAGTCCCCCATGTCTCAGTGTAGAATAATAATTGGTAAATTCGAGTTTTTTTCTATTATCAATTTATAATTAACATTAGTAAAGATAGGAGAATATATAATTGAAAATTTTTTATTTTGTCGAGAGTAGCAGAGCTGTTGATTCATAAAGAGAAACAAAGAGGTTGTCCTCTGCTTGATGAAAATAAACGACGTTAGCATGCTAACTGGCTTATATGAGTAAGAGCAAACAATTTTTCAATATCCACGCGATACTGACCCCATGAAAAATAAAAAAGACTGATGATGAAGGCCAAGCCTTCGAAACTATAGTCTCAAACAAATAAATAATATATATACATATTTATTTTTGATATAAATATATGTGTGTATGTTTATTTGAATCAAGCAGAGGACAACCTCGTTGAATATGTCTATTTTGAAAATATATCCCATATTTTTAAATTTACGTGATATTTCCAAAACGGAACAATGGTCCCAAACGGGGACATTTATATTTTATTTATAAAAATTGTTTTTGAATAAAAAAATGTTATCGTAAATCAAATTTTACATTATTAAGAACATACGAAATTATAAATAATTTCATTTTTTACATCCTCTAGAAAATTTGTAGATAGATTTGGTATCAGAAAGAGGAGTATTTTCCAGTCTATTGGATCGGATTATCTCTGTTCCACTATCTCCTCTTTTTTAGATCTTCCAGAAGTTTTTATTCATGTAAAAAAGTTACCAAAATATAAATTGAACTTCTTATCTAAAAAGCAACTTAGAAAGAAAATCAGTCACAACTGAGCCTCCAGCACCTAATTCCGGATTTGTATTTGCAATGTTCGCCCCTTGATAAAGAACACTTTGAACAACATAACCCAATCGACTACATAAACACCTAGCTATATTTCCAAAGCGATAACGTTTACTATGAATACATTTTGTTTTGTTCCATGCCTGCCAAAATATGAAATCGTCCCTTCATCAATACCTACATAAATTTATTTCTCCATGAAAATTTTTTAACCATTTTTTATTGAGTAAATCAAACAATGGAGATATTTTGACAAAAATATCTTCTTTTTGTGAGTTCGGTATTATTACAGGGATATGAATATTTCATTATTTGGATAAATCCCTTTCTAGACATCGATTCGGCAATGGCCTTGTAATAGCAATCAGGTAATTGTTCCCAATACAATTTTAGTCTTGGGTCGGTACAATATTCATCGAACAAAAGAATTCTTAAAAATACTTTAACTTCATCAATGGTAAGGTTGAAATTGCTTTCTCATTTTTGAATGACAAAAAAATATTGATTATATTACAAAATATAAGTAGATACCGGATTTTTATGCAGTAAAAAGTGCCAAATATGCCATAAAATATGCAGTTAAAATGCTGAATTATGCAAGTAATATGCAGTATATGCTGAAATATGCAAATATATGCAGTAAAATATGGCAAAATATTTTTTTATGTACTAAAAAATTAAAATTGAAGATTAAAAGACTATATATTTGAAGGAGTGCTATGAAAAGAATAAAATAATAAAGTAAGCTATAGACACCAAGTGTCAAATAGCTACTTTTATTGAGTAAAAAATTTCCCAAAATTCTCACGAATGTATTGTATTGATTTTATTTTCAAATATCTGACCGGCTATAATCTGATCCCTACACTAATTTACACACACTTTCACACACACACACACACACACACACACGAACATTCAATGTCCAAAATGTTCCGAAAGGCCGTTAAAAAAAGAAAAAAAAAGAAATAATTAACAAAGAATCTCAAAAATAATTGAAATTTGATTGTAATTAATTTATGTTTACAAGTATTTTTCTCAATTATGTTCAGGTTATTATGTCTACGGTCACTTAAAATTGATTTATACTATAAAAAGGAGCGCTCCACATACTCAGACGTAATGGGGGCAAATTTAAAGGAACTTAAAACCCCCATTGGAAGCTTTTCGTTATTTTCGTGTAGAGGAAAATATCTAATCAAATCTAAGCACAGCTGAATAAAAAGAAAAATCAGTGGGTTGTTGTTTTTATAAGCGTTGTTTACATCCTATGTAATTCCTTCGTAGTCCAACACTACACTCTTGTCTTTGAGGCCTATTTCAGTTTTCTTCGAATTTAAATTAGTGTTTGATTTTTTCATTTTTTTTCGTTCTTTCTCCGAAAATTTACTTTTGAAACATCTGTATTTGGCGCTGAAATAGTCAATATTTGACAAAAAATCCCTAAAATATGCAATTTTATGCAATATTACTCAAATATGCAAAAATATGCAGTATAAAATTTGACCCATAGTATCCTACATGCATGATTCGGATAGATAATTGATCCCCTGGGTCGTATGTGACGGCAAACAAAATATGCAATTGCATAGGAATCCGGTGTCTACATATAAGACTAATTATAGAGTCATCGTAAAAGTGTTGGAAAGTTTTCAGGAGTTGATATGGTTATAGTAGTCTATATATATATCAGTGGTGAGCGGTGACATTTCAACCAGAGTATGCCGTCCAAAAAATAAATATTCAATTTTTAAACCGTTATTTTATTTTTCAACATTTTTCATGGGGTCGGGTCGCGATTGTTCCCTTATAGGAACACTATGCTTTAAACGCTGATAATGAATAAATAAATAAGATTTTAACTCTAAATTTGATATATAAAATATAATGGTTGAAAAGTTTTGGGGTGTTTCGAAATTTTTTGTTTACTGCATGTGTAGTAATAGCAGGATTGAATAAAAGAATTCAATTTTGGGAATGTGAACATTATATTATATATCAGTGGTGAGCGGTGACATTTCAACCAGAGGATGCCGTCCAAAAAATAAATCTTCAATTTTTAAACTGTTATTGTATTTTTCACTCCCTTTTTGTATAATTCATCGATAAACTGAGAATTTTTCGTTATTTTTCAAATTTAACATTAGATTTTTATGACATGGTATGAAAATACTCTTGTTGTTTTGAAATTTTAAGGATTCATGGACCGCACGCTACTGATATATATATAATGATTCGGTCCTTTTTTGACTTTCATCAGCACCTGAGATACAAAAAAATTATCAATTGTGATTGCTTTCTTTGTTTGAAGAATAATAAGTGTGATGATATATAAAATTTAAAAAAGTCTTTTAAATAATCAAAATCAATCAACTATTTAGTACAAATAACCAAAAATCATTTACTTTCTTTGTATTCATTGAGGAGGCATTTTTCACTAAATTCATTCACATATAAAATCGGAAATATGATAGTTGGGGCTATCGAATAGAAATTAGCTATTACAGAATAGTCAGCTTGTAGATAAAAAAAATCCCTATATAAAATTTTTTGAAATTGTGTGGTGCTTTCAAAAATTTGTTCCCATATTGCGAAAAATGGTCCTAAATAGGAAATGGAGAGATAATCTATATAAATATATATAAAAGCCATTGTCAGACAGTACCCGTGGCGCAGCAAGGAGAACATGTGGGAGAAAAAGCAACTAATATTCAATGACAGTTGTTAGATTGTCAAATTTTTCAAATAAAACATCTCTATTCTCTATATTATATCTATAATATCCTCTATATTAAGATATTCCTCTTTATAGCTTAGAATATTAGATTTACGGCGTGTCTCATTTGAAATTTTAGTAGACAAATTTATTAATTTTAAAAATATATTATATATTAATATATGTTTAATTTTTTGGAAATAATTCATACCGCGAAAATTAATTTTTTTTTAATTTAAAAAAAATATAAATTCTTGAAATTTTAGTAGACAAATTAATTTTTTAAAATATATATATTTAATTTATAATATAAGTTTTAATGAGATGATTTCATGGGATAATGAGATTAATTCTTAATTTATTACTGCAGCGGCTCATTTGAAATTTTAAAATAGGTTTCCAACCGATCGGGAAAATCGAGAGAAATGGTTGCATGCTCTAATAAAGTATTTATAAAGCATTTACTGATATTTTTTCATCTTTCTTTTATCAATATTCATTATTCAAAAAAATATTTTTTTCAAAACATATAATTACGGACAGCTAATAATCACATCTCGAGACGCTGCCCACCAGGGCCACCAGCCCGGGCGGCACGCCGGGTACTGCTCGTAATAAATATTTACATAAAAATACTCAGAAAAATTCATATTTAAACCAACTATAATATCTCAAAATGTTTATCCAGTTCGGGAATTCCTCTAGAGACATCTTGATTACAGAGAGACATTTATTAGGGTTCGTTTCTTTCCTTATTAGGAACTCGATAATGGATTATAAGAGAATGAATCCGTGGTTGGCTCTATTATGAAAATAGTCCCAAAACAGAGGACAAAGGACTCGAGTGGCGGAGGAGAAACTAAGGATTCCAAGCAATCTCGAGAGCGGATACATTTTCGTCTCGAGACATACAATTTCCAAGCGAAACTATACTATAGAGCTATTAAGCATTGAGCTGAAGTCATAGACCAGAGAAAGGTCAAAACTCAGAGTTATGTTCACTTAAAATAATTTCATCTCTCAAATAAGAGCCAAAACATTTCAAAGTAATAATTTAATCCAGAATATTATGGTCCAGAATGAAAATGAAAATTTAAAAATTCATTGTCGTGAATTACAGATAAATTTATCATGTATAATTTAATTAGCGACATTGACCTATATTACTATATACTT
The DNA here is from genome assembly GCA_024734495.1 of Forficula auricularia. Classification (NCBI taxonomy): domain Eukaryota; kingdom Metazoa; phylum Arthropoda; class Insecta; order Dermaptera; family Forficulidae; genus Forficula; species Forficula auricularia. Next base: position 7,212 of record JALMQS010000549.1, on the reverse strand, counting down.
TACGATAAGCATTGTTGATACAATTGTAATCACTCTTTTTCCTTAATTTTTAGGGATCCATTTAAAAAATAAAATGGGACCCTATTAATGTTACCAGCCTATCTGTCTGTCTCGTAACAAAATACATTAAAAACTTGATATACCTATAGAAGTAATATGTATTCACTCTCCCATAAATCAAAAATTGCCTTAAATTTCCACTAGAATGATTATAATTTTCGGAAGAGTTGAATTTTATGTGGAGTCAAAAATATTTTTTTTACCATAAATTGCAAGTTATTACTTGAAGATCTTTAAGTAAAATTAAGTCTAATTTTTTTAATAAGAAAATCAAAAGATTTTGTTTCCGATACCCGAAGGGTACGAAACAACCCTTCTAACATGTCACAATTAAAAATAATTCATTCCATCTTGGATCTAATAGATGTCCACCCCTTCTGGATTTTTTTATGAAACTTAAAATGCATTTCTATCGGCAAATCGAAATCTTATATGTTCAATTTTGGTAAAAGTCATTCCATTGTCCATCCTATTTTGAAGAAATTTATAATTCCAAACAATCAACCATCTCTATTTAAATTAAATGGCATGGTTACGTGTTTAAATTCAGAATCGGTAGACCGAGAAATTTTACAAAAGAGCATTTAAATCTTTAAGTAAAATATTTAGCACGATTCATATGTCAGAGGGATTCACCTCACTTCAGTGTCGCAACCAGGATTTTGTATTGGGGGGGGGGGGGTGGCTAATTCACACGCACGGATACATACATATATATGCGATGCGGCACGGGTTACCATTGTCCAATTAAGATAAAACTTTGTCACTCTCAGTTTTAAGCCAATTGGCAACTATAATGGGGGCCAAGGACCAAAATTCGAAGAGTAGTTTCTTGTGAATTCACTTTTCGGCTAAGTTGGTAAATTTTACTTATGGAAAGTGGTGTAGGTTTTAGGTGAAACATGATGTTAGTTAATAGAGTAAAGGGTGTGTAGTTTCACAGTGAATGAAATGAAACTCAAAGAGGTTTATACAAACTCAATATATTTCGGATTATTAGTCCATCATCAGGAGTTTACAAGTTAATATTATTAACTTGTAAGCTCTGATGATGGACTAATAATCGAAATATATTGAGTTTGTATAAATCTTTGAGTTTATATTTCATTCATCATTAACTACACCCTTTTACTCTATTAACTAAGTTGGTAAAAATTGCCTATCTTTGACGATTGATTGTGGCTAAACGGCTGAACCGATTTTAACTTTTAAGTACGTTATTCGACGCAAAACTGTATGCTCTTTCATTTTAGGAAGAGTAAAATTTTCGGTTTGACTCATGGTTTTCGAGTTATAAGCTAAAATCGGAAAAAAGTCCAAAATTTTCGTGGTTTTTTTTGCCCCTCATATAACTCTTATTTGGGATGCCTAACGTCGATTCAAATTATTTCCAGCTTGTGTATATTTATTGGCCAGCAGAAGTCTAATTTGCCTAGGATATAAAATTTATCAAATATTTTTTTCATTTTCATTTGTTAAATTTTCATTTTTTCTTTTTTTTCTTCTCCTGGGGGGGGGGGGTTGGGGACTTAAGCTGGCTTAGCGTTGGGGGCTAAGGGGACTGTGCTCCCCCCGGTGGTCGCGCCACTGCCTCACATAGTAGCCAATTGCCGAATATTGCTAATTTTTGCGCCCGGGTTCGAATTCTTATGGGGTATAAAACAACCCCTCTGTAATATAATTAAAAAATTCATTCCATCTCGGATCTAGTAGATGATAACCTATTGTGATTTTCCTAGACATTTAAATTCTATTTCCATAGACAATTTAAACTCTTATAAATTCAATTTTTTTCTCATTTTTATTTTTTTTATTATTATAATTAGTAGAGATTGTGGTGTTGGTGCAAGGTGAAACATCTTTAATAAAGATAAGACTAAATAAATATTATATGTAATATTCGTTTACTATGAATTAAGTGATTCTTGGTCACTTGTTTCACATTAAAATTAAAAAAATTTACAGATGTAAATTTACACATGTGAAACAAGTGACCAAGAATCGTTAACTCATAGGAAATGAATATTACATATAATATTTATTTACTTTTATCTTTATTTTTTATTATTATTTTTGTAATTTTTTTTTAATGAAGCTTCAATAGAACTTTATAGTGGCCGTTTTTAGGTGACTTGTATACCTAACTATCGGCGTTTATAAACGGGTTAATTTAAAATTCCCTAATTTCCCTCATTCCTTATCAACGACAGATAAGAATTAATATGATATACCAAACTCTTTTGGAGCTATAAGTTACGGACCCCTCGCTATGCGGATTGCAGGGAATTTGTTGGGTTTATTTGTAAATCAAAAATTAAGTGAGGGCATGGCTTGAAGAAATATCTGATAATCTTACTCAAAGGGTCCTGATTCCCACCCAACGTCAAATAGAAATTTCAAAAACTATAACGTATAAAATATATGTGAAATTAAAAATGTTAAATTAAAAGCTTTCCCAAAAACTCGTTGTAAAGAGAAAACCATAAGAAGTTATCATGTATTAGATCCGAGATCTAATTGAATGGATTATTTTCAATTACATTTTTAGTTATAAATATATCAGAAGGGTTGTTTTACCCCCTTGGGAAACGATTGCTAATTTCGTAACTCAGATGTTCGATTTTAGAGGGGGAGGGGATAAAAGCAACTCTTCTGATATATAATTAAAAATAATCCATTCCATCTCGGATCTAATAAATGACTAACTCCTGTGATTTTCTTAGAAATTTAAAATCTTTTTCTATCGGCAAATTGAACTCTTATATAATTTATACACGTTGTAGTTTTCAAATTTAATAAATAGTTGGAAAAAAAATTTCTTTATTGTCCGAAAATCTCAATATATTATAAAAATAAGTGTAGGCGTTTCAAAACTTGAAATTTATTTAAAATAAGTGCACATGATTTTATTTTCAGAGATGTAATACGAATATGAAATATTTTTTTAAAGCAAAATATTTTCCCCAGCTTTTTAGCACATTTTTAAATAACAAAATTATTAAAATACATCGTAAATGCCAGAAATAGTTTGTAATGGCGTCATTCAAATGCCAATCCTCGCTTTAAGCATTATAAAGACCGTATTGTTATATTAATTATTCGAATATAAATCTACTTTGATCCTCTATCCGCTTACGAATTGAGAAGCCACTAATTTAACACGTGGCTAGGGGGAATTTGTATTATGACGTCACATCCAAAACTAACAGTCTAAAATCACGGCATCAAATTTTAAGTATATCACAAGATTAGATCCGAGATTGAATGAATTATTTTTAATTATTATATGCCAGAAGGGTTGTTTTTACCCCCTCGGGAATCTAAGCCGATTGCCAAAATTAGCAATCCACGAAAACTATCTCATTTCTTCAAGATGATATGTATTTTATTATTAACCGACTTCAAAAAAGGAGGAGGTTCTCTATTCGACTGAATTTTTTTTTGTGCCTATAGTTACTCATCATCTCCTCCAATTGTGAACCGACTTTGAAATTTTTTTGCATTGGGTTCGGTCTAGCTTCAGATTGGTCCCATTTTTTTCATAAGTATTAGACCTTTTTTCATAGGTATTAGACCTTTTTTGTTATGTTTGCTCATGCCTAACTTCTTTTTAACAGACTTCAAAAAAGGAGGAGGTTCTCTATTCGACTTCAATTTTTTTTTTTTTTTTTTTTTTTTTGTGCCTATGTTACCCTCATATCTCCGCCAATTGTCAACCGATTTTGAAAATTTTTTTGCATTGGGTCCAGTCTAGCTTCCGATTGGTCCCATTTTTTTTTCGATTTTTTTCCATAGGTATTAGACCTTTTTTATTAGGTTTGTTTAGACCTAACCTCTTTGTTTATGAACCGATTTCGATGGTTCTTTTTTTATCCGAAAGGGGGTGTCTTAGGGATGGTGTCATATTAATTTGGTCAAGTTCTGATGATATGATCACTATTAATAACATCACTAAAAAGAGAAAATAAAAATAATTTTTAAGAAAAAATAAAAACCGACTTCAAAAATTAAATGCAACAAATAAAATACTAAAAGGTATAAAATAATTATTATCTTATTTAGTTACAACTAAACGATCTAAATATTAACGCTGAAATTACTTTTGAAGTTGGTGCCAAACATATACCTTTTATGAATCGCACTCGACGGATCTTACTTAGTACGTTTGGCGGGTACGCTCGCTTATAGGTATAGTTTGTTTGGCACCGACTTCAAAAAGTAATTTCATGTTAATATTTCGTCGTTTAGTTGTAACTAAATAAGATAATAATTATTTTATACCTTTTAGTGTATTTTATTTGTTGCATTTAATTTTTTGAAGTCGGTTCTTATTTTTTTCTTTAAAAATTATTTTATTGGCCGTATTTTCGATTATTCTTTCTTTGCTGGACAGGGGGTATCTTGAGGGATGGGGGCATATTAATTTGGTCAAGTTCTGAACGATATGAGCACTACTGATCAGCGTCACTAAAAATCGAAAATACCCAAAAAATAATTTCTTAAGAAAAAATAATAAAAACCGACTTCAAAAAATTAAATGCAACAAATAAAATACACTAAAAGGTATAAAAATAATTATTATCTTATTTAGTTACAACTAAACGACGAAATATTAACATGAAATTACTTTTTTAAGTCGGTGCCAAACATATGTCTTTTTTTTTATGAATCGCATTGGCACCGAGTACAAAAAGTAATTTCATGTTAATATTTCGTAGTTTAGTTGTAGCTAAATAAGTTAATAATTATTTTATACCTTTTAGTGTATTTTATTTGTTGCATTTAATTTTTTGAAGTCAGTTTTATTTTTTTCTCTTAAAAAATTATTTTATTTATATCTATTAAAAATCGAAGAATTAATTTTTTTATTAAATTTCCCGAATTTATCATAAGAAAATACTGGGTAAAATTCCCAATGTAAAATTGTGTAAAATTATGAGATTTAATCAGGGACCAGATCACTTTATTTTTTTCGGGATAATCTTTAGTTTCCCTCTCTGCCTCTTAACAAATCCATTGATGAGTGTTTGAGAATATTGTCATAATCGGGCCAACCGCAATTCATTCTCCTCGCAATCCATTATCACGAGTTCCTGACAAGGAAAGAACCGAGTCCTAATAAATGTCTCTCTGCAATCGAGATCTCTCCTGAAATGGCGAGCTTCTCCCTGGGGATTCCCCCTCCCTGTTTCCGGGCGGGACATGGGTGTTCCCGAGGAGTACAGAAGCTGTGGCTTGTCATGTTCCTCTGCCCTTGACAAGCCGCCATTGTTTCTTATCAAACAAGTAAACAGTCCGTGTGTTTTTTATTCGTCAGTCATTATCTGAAAAAATCGATTTTTGAAACTGATCTACAAAGATTTATATTTATATATATAAATTACCAAACTTACTTGTTTTAATTTTAGAAGAATACTATACCTATATATTCAAGTTATTTTTTTTACTTTAGCAACAAAACATTGGTGTAGTTAGGTTTCAATTTCGGTAATCCGATTAGAGATCAACTAACTTTTCGTAGAATTGACTAATTTTGGAAGTAACGAAATAATTTAATGATAACTACATAAGGGATGCCTCGTAATAATGGAGTTTATATTTTTCTAGGGGGGGCAATGAGTTTTGTAGGGGGCACTGCCCCTCTTCCCCCCTAACTAGCGGCCATTGTTCTTTGAAATTTTTAAGTGCAAAAAGGAGTCGCGGACCAAAACGTTTGTGAAATACTGGTCTAGCCTATGGAAATGCTGTTGGAAACGCCTACAGGTTATGCATCAAGCATAGCCGCTTGAGACGAGAAAGCAATAGATGGCATTTGGGGTGGGCGATTTTCAACTAAAGATACTTATATACTCGTACTAACATGACAGTTATTTTTTTCAGTTTTTCGGTTGAAATTATAGTTTAATATTAATAATGAATGCAAAAAAATTATATGATGAATACCCCACGCGACGCGTTCTTAAAAGATGCGCATTTAGAGTTCACAATTTTTCCCCTTTGTATTACCCCCCCCCCCCCCATACCTTCCTGTTTTGTCTACATTCACATAAGTTTAAACCCTTTATTCAATAACCTTAATAGTTATTTCTAGAACCCTTTATAAATTCGACTATAGACACCCCAACACTTACCCTCCCCCCACTCTCTTATCTCCAAGTTTTAGGACAATTCGTTTAATATCCATCCTCTTCCCCCCCACCCACCCTCATACCTCAAAATTTGTCCACACAAATTCTTTCAACACCTATTCGGCTCCACCCTTTCCCTACACCCTCTACTAAAATAATAGCCACAAATAGTTTATAAAATAAATACAATATAGAATTTTTCTTTAGTCTTTTGTAAAACTCCTGATGATGGGCTAAAAACACGAAATATATATCGAGTATTTAAAATAAAACTCCAAAAATATAATTAATTTTTTTTTAAATTTATTTAATTTTTATTTTTTCTTGTGAAACACGACTATAACCTTTTTTTAAAAACTCTTGTGTTTACAATTGAACTACGCCCATGGCAACAAAGCACATTTAGTCAACTCCTATGTCTTATTTTATTTCTAATTGAAAATATTATATTTTGTCGAGATTAGCAGATTGCTTGATTCATAAAAATAAATCACTGAGGTTATCCTCTGCTTGGTGCAAAACAAACATATACATTTATAAATATACCAAGCCATTCACATGCTATAAAAACAAAACGAATTTTTCCATATCAAAACAAAAAAACATTTAATTCAATATTACATGAATAAGAGTACAAAAGATTATGAACCAACTAGAGAATATCAAATATCATAGAAGATAGAACAATCCAGGGAGATAAAAAATAAAAGAGCAGACATATATTATTATTATTTTTTTTTTACTTAGAGAAAGTGGTGTAGATTTTAGGTGAAACATGATATTAATTAATAAAGTAAAGGGTGTGTAGTTTCACAGTGAATGAAATAAAACTCGAAGAGGTTTATACAAACTCAATATATTTCGGATTATTAGTCCATCATCACGAGTTTACAGGTTTTAACCTATATATATATATTGAGTTTGTATAAACCTCTTTGAGTTTTATTTCATTCACTGTGAAACTACACACCCTTTACTTTATTAATATATTATTATATAAATAATTAATGTTAAATGCAATGTT
>JALMQS010000548.1:832778-907244 GCA_024734495.1 Forficula auricularia | reverse complement strand
GCCTGTGTGCGCCGCACACTTCGCACACAGGGGCGGCGCGGCCCTGCCCACTACATACCAAACGATCCTAGCAAAAGAAAATCTTTTCACAGAATTAATATAAGTTGAACCACGTTTAGGATCCTCTATTTTACTGGCTTATAATTTCTACATTCTTAAAATTTTAATTTTTAATCAAACAATTTGTCATAGAAATTAATTCATCTATTAATTTTATTATTGCTGTTGTTGATTGTTTGATTATTATTGTTTATCGATTGCACATAGACTCGTGGTAGACTGGCTACAATGGAATTCATTCCGAGGCCATTAAGAGGAGAGAAAAAAAAATTGATCTATGTTTGCAGCTATATTGATTAAAGGACAAGGTGGCTTTGACCCTCGAAAAGCAAGCATGTATCATATTAACCAGCTGTGTATTCTGTACCATCTCTTTTTGGATGCAAGCGGGAATTCTTAAGGTCCATTTATTACAAATAGTAGTTTCATGCCATGTGCTCCGTTGATATAAAATCAATGATTCTAGCACAAAACTTTCTTTGCGCGTAGCTCGCGATTCGCCAAATACCAAGACTTGGCGGAAAATTGGTCAAAAGCCGAACAAACCACTAAAGACCCTCAAGCGTGTTCAGACACCTTCGTCTACACCAGAGGTCCCCAAACTTTTTTGTCTCGTAGACCACTTGCCATGTTTTTCGCTTTTTGGTAGACCCCCTGTTTAGCTAATATTGAATTTTTGTAACTTAATCAACTTAAAATGTGTTTTTGACAGCTGGTTTAATGCTACTCACTTTGAAAGATTTAAATTTCTAAGTGTAGTGAAGTGTAGTGTGAAAAACTTAAAAAAATCATGTTAAATTTTATGAATTTATTAATTAAATTAAAATGTCGTATCTGTTAATCAAATAACTAAGTAAAAAATAAATGCTTTTAGTGGGAGGGATGAACCTGATGCTTTAATAATAAATTTTCAAAATTTGGAGTCAATTTAGTTAGGTTTAATCTTAAATCTCTTCCAGTCCAGTCTGTTTCTTGGAGGGATTGATTATTATCCACTGTGGTATTACCACAGTCAAAAAATCCTCAAACCTAGTTTCAAAATCTGAATAGATGGCATTTAAATGTTGAACGTAGGTTGAAACGTCATCTTCCTGGCATTTTGTCTTATGACAAATTGGGAAACTGAGGAAATTCGCCAATGTTTTGCTTCATTAGCTTAATTGCACTACAAAATCCCCACTTCGCTACTAATATTATATTTGCGAAAATAAGTTTGTGTACAAAACTGTAGTGTACTGTCAGTCTCTTGGTTACGTTTTCACAAAGGAACGAATCTCTGTGTATGTGGATTATTCCATTCATGGAAAGCCAAAATTACAGTCACCACCTGCTAAATGAGATCCACTATCGTGGATCCCTATTTACATCTCATAGATTCCCAATTTTTTTTTCGTTGGGCCCCTTGCATGTCATCTTCGACCCCTGAGGGTCGATATAGACCACTTTGGCTATCAATGGTCTACATTACACCAACGTTTCTCAAACGACGGTCCGTCAGAAATTGTTGCCCCCTCGCATAGAAATAACACTATTTTTTTTTAATTCACCTGAAACTAACCCAGGGCCAAATGGTTTATCAGAATTGACTAAACGTAGATTTCGAGTCTTCTTCTTTAGGTGCCTTCTCCGTTTCGAAGGTTGGCAATCATTAAGGCGATTTTTTCTTTTGAGACCGCAGATCTAAATAGTTGGTTGTTACTACAACCAAACCATTCTCTCAGGTTCCCAAACCATGATTTACGACTCCTCCCTATGGATCTCTTTCATATAATATTTTGCAGTATTTGATATTTCTCCCCTCTCATGATATGTCCCATATATAAAATTTTTCTTCTCTTAATTGTTAGAATCACCTCCCTCTCCTTCTTCATGCGTCTCATCACCTCCACGTTAGTCACTCTCTCCATCCATGAGATCCTCAGCATTCTTCTATATATCCACATCTCGAATGCCTCCAGTCTCCTTACATCGGCTTTCTTCAGTGTCCAGGCCTCCATCCCATAGTATAGCACTGATAGGACATAGCATCTCATGATTCGTGTTTTTAATTCAATGTTCAGGTCTCGGGAGCAGAGAGGTTTCTTCATTTTTACAAATGTACTTCTCGCCTGTTCAATTCTGATTCGTATCTCTTGGGAACTGTCATTGTTTTTATTAATGGTTGTGCCCAGGTACTTGTATTCTCTCACCCTTTCAACAGGTTGGTTTTTTACATAAATCCCACAGTTATTTTGAGTTGTTTTAGATATTAACATATACTTTGTTTTACCTATATTCAGTGATTTCAAGTAAGGGTTTATTTATTAAGATTAAAAAAAAAAACTAGGAATCTGCCGATCTCACTTTCTTATGAATTAATCAAAATCATAATTATTGGTTCAAAGGTCTACACACTTAAAAACTGCTTTTATGGACCCGCTGGACCTTGAAACGTAAAAGTTCTGTAGAGATCCAATTTTTTCATGAAAACAAATTTTTATTACCACTAATTGAATCCCCAATTCTATTTGTTGACTAATAGAAATAAAAATAAAATTTAAATTAAATTAGTATAATTTTCTATTTAAAATCTAACAATTTAGAAAAAAATGGCTGAATTTAAAAAATTACATTTCGGTTAATTCATGATTCCAACCCTGGCAGGTTAACGTGAGCCCCGTAATAATAATTTCAAGCTCAAAATAAGAATATCTAACAAATCAGAATTCTTTCGTTTATTCTTTTGACTTGTATAACCTTCGGATATATTTGTTTTTTAGAGCCTTTAAACCTTGATTCAAAATCCAAATTTACATTCTAGCAATACATCCAATCCATACATCAATATTTTCTTTTTTTCAGGTACGAAAGGATCTAGACTTAATAGTTATTTTGATCTATATTCAGGGCTGTAATTGGGGGTATATCGTCCTATACCCTGTGGTTTGATCTGAATAAATAGCGTATACCTTGTGCAAGTTGAAAATTTAAAAAATTTTGTGACATTAACTTTTTCATTATTCACATAATATTATAGTCCAGTCAACGAATGGGTTATAGAAAACATTTTATAGGAGAGAATTTTTTTCTTATGGAATGTGTTAAGGGTAGTTAGGAGGTAAAAATACTACAAGTCCCCAGTCCTAGCTACTGGGCTTAGGGGTGGAAGGGGGTGGAAATGTCCCGTTTTTTGGTTTTTTGCTTATATCTCAAAAACGGTGGGTCGTAGGGAAAAAGTTACTCTTAGCAAAATAAAAGGTTATAATATTTACTACAAGATTTCATCTATTTAATTTTTCTCTATTCCTTATGGTTTTTGAGATATTTGCCCGCGAACATAAAAAAAAAAATTTCCTATATTTTTCGTCAAACTCTTGTCTCTCACCTCAGCCTTTCGTTTTACAGTAAAAGTCCTCAGAAAAGAAGTTGTAGAACATTCAATTTCCTTTTAAATGATATATACATTTATGATTTCATCTTCAAATCGTTTGGAATTATAGCAATTTAAAAATTTCAGGTGGTTTATTCATTGAAAAGTTTTTGTTTTGCCGAGAGTAGCAGAGTTGTTGATTCACAAAGAGAAACAAAGAGGTTGTCCTCTGCTTGATGCAAATAAACATACACACATATATATCGAGATGATAGATTGGTTCCTAGCCCTCCAGCAGTGACGAAAGAACACCAAGTTTTCAATATCCATATGATATTGACTCCATGAAAAACATTTATAATTGAAGAAAGACTGATGATGAAGACCAAGTCTTCGAAACTATAGTCTCAAACAAATAAATAATATATATATACAGATATATCATCTCGATATATATGTGTGTATGTTTATTTGCATCAAGCAGAGGACAACCTCTTTGTTTCTCTTTGTGGTTTATTCATTTTGTTAGAAAACCCCGCAATAGTCCAGTATATAGGGGGGTTTCAGCTTATATTAATTGCAAGAAAAGATTTTTTCTAGAATCGTTTGGTATGGTGTGGGTATGCCAAATCTAAGTTTGCGATCTCGAAAGTGTGGGGACCAAAATTTTGGCCCGAAAAACCTCGACATTTTTGGGCTTTAACCCAAAAACTCGGATTTTTTCGATTCTTTTCCATTTCGACCATGATAGAGCACGTTTTCGACAAAGACCATTGTATACATTTTTAAACTAGATGAAATTTGCTACAATGTAAATAAAGTTTCATCTTAATTGGAAAATGGTAACCCATGTCGCAATTAGGATGAAGTTTTTAAAAACTAGAATTTTTTGCAAAAAATCTCAGTTTTTCCTTCATAAAATGAAAACCAGTCATCTTAGAAACTTGATTTCTGTCTCATTCTCTAGAAGATTTTGTTGACTTGTACGTTTACTTGGACTAGTTTTTTGATAAAATTCTTAGATTTAAAGATATCTAACATTTTGCATGACACCTTTGAGGATTCGGAATGGATCCTGTCGGGATATCTATAAATATAAGAGGTTTATCAAAAAGTGGTCCAAGTAAACAAAAGCTCCTAGAAAATGAGATAGAAATCAAGTTTTTAGGATGAGTGGTTTTCATTTTATGAAGGAAAAACTGAGATTTTTTGAAAAAATGGATCATTTCCTGTCCGGAAAATTCTGGATATCTATAAATCTAAGAGTTTTATCGAAAAATTGGTCGAAGTAAACGTTCAATTCAATAAAGTTTCCTAGAGAATGAGATGGAAATTAAGTTTCTAAGATGAGTGCTTTTCATTTTATCACAGAAAAACTGAAATTTTTTTGCAAAAAATTGCAGTTTTTCAAAACTTCAACCCAATTGAGCCACGGGTTGCATTTATCCAATTAAGATAAAACTTTGTTTACATTGTAGCAAATTTAATCTAGTTTAAAAATGTATAGAATGATATTTGTCGAAAACGTGCTCCAGCATGATCGAAATGGGAAATAATCGAAAAAATCGAGTTTTTGGGTTAAAGTCCGAAAATTTCGAGGTTTTTCGGACACCAAAATTTATCCCCCGCACTTTGGAAGTCGTAAACTTAGATTTGGCATACCCACACCATTCCAAACTATCCTAGAAAAAAAATATTTTCCCGCAATTAATATAAGCTGAAACCCCCTTATATACTGGGATATTGCGGGGTTTTCTAACAAAATGTATAAACGACCTGAAGTTTTCAAATTCCTATAACTCCAGACGATTTTAAGATAAAATCATAAATGTATATATCATTTAAAAGGAAATTGATTGCTCTACAACTTCTTTTCTGAGGACTTTTACTGTAAAACGAAAGGCTGAGGTGATACAGACAAAAGTTTGACGAAAAATATAGGAAATTTTATTTTTTTTCATTTTCGCGGATAAATATCTTAAAAACTATAAAGAAGAGAGAAAAATTAAATAGAAGCAATATTGTAGTAAATATTATAAGCTTTTATTTTGCTAAGAGTAACTTTTTCCCTACGACCCACCACTTGAGATATAAGCAAAAAACCAAAAAACGGGATATTTCAACCCCCCTTCCACCCCTAAGCCTGGTAGCTAGGGCTGGGGACTTTGAGTATTTTTACCTCCTAACTACCCCAAACACATTCCATAAGAAAAAAATTCTCTCCAATAAAATGTTTTCTATACCCCCTTTTTCAGCGTTCGTTGACTGGACTAATAAATATTTAAATTCTTTCAATTCGCTTTTAAAAAATACCTAACCAAAACATTTTAAATTGAAAGTTTTTGTGCCGAGAGTAGCAGAATTTTTATATATTGAAGGAGACAATAAAAGAGTCTGTCTTCGACTGGAATTATAAATTTTATTTATAAATAGACTATAGTTTCAAGAGCTTTGCCCTCTTCATCAGTCTATTACAATTGATTCACAGGAATTACATTAATTATTTATAACAAAACTATAGTCTCGTTATAAATAAAATTTATAATTTCAGCAGAAGACAACTCTCTTTTATTGTCTCCTTCAATAAAACATTTTATTTTATATATATTGAACACGATCTTGCCCCAATTCACCTCAAGATCGTGCAGTTCTGCGTGGTTTAGAACCCGCACAGATCAAGAGATGAAATCGATTTTGTGTTTTCTCACTTGCCCTTAATAGATGTTAGATAAATTTGGAAGCGGGGGGTGTCTGAGCCGTCCAAGTGAGCTTCCAAATTAGGGTTACAACGGACTTGGTTATCTTTCTGAATGACGCTTCGAGGTTCTCTACAGTCTTTTTCTATTTCAAAGCTTAATTCTAATGTGAGAGTGGTAGGATCACATAGGGTTACACAAATCAAAAATAACGTACACTAACTCCCATTAATTTTTAAAACCAAAAGAAATTTTATTGATATCAAAAAAATTAAAAAAAGAAAATTTATGTTGTAATTTTGAATTTTGAATTTAACAATGAATTGAAATTTTAATATTGAAATTTTTAGTATTATTTAAGTTTGAATGAAGTTATTATTTTAGGTTATCTAATTAATTTGATTTATATTTGATAGTGGGGGCTTCAAGGGTCGATTTCGCCTCGAATGCCTTTGGATTTACAAAATTTGGTGGGGTCCACTTGAGGTGATTCTATATAAGGCAATTTTAAAAAAAGAATTTGTATTATTTCCAATGTTAAAATCTATTAATTAATGTTTAATTATTTATTTAATTCTGTTTTTATTTAATTATTCAATGTTTCATTATATTTTATACTTTTGCTAACTTAATTAATCCAATTTAATTATTTTTTATAATATTTTTACTTTAATTATTAATTATTTATTCATTGAACACATTATTTTGAGCCCATGAATCCATTTTCTACCTTGCTTGATCAATTGGAGAGAATTTTTTAATTTACTTTCGGATTTAGGTCAATATGAATCCGTGCAACCCCTATTATCTTTATTTTACTAATTTTTTTAACTATTACTAAGGTCCGTAATTCACCTGTTTCACCTTTTTGCCTAAATTAGGTATTCTCTCGAATTTATCAAGTGTTAATTAATAGAATCTAAATTCATGCCCTTTTCGAATATTTTTTTTAATTAAATTAACATTATTTATTACTTATATCTCTGTTTTATTTAAAGATTATTATCAATTAGACTACACTAAAGTTCATTTTTGGTTTATTTTTATAAATTGTCCTTTTAACTGCAGTTAATTTTATAGTTAGAATTATTAATTAAGAGAGGAGAGATTTTGCTTATCTTTTCACTGTCTTGTATGATGAAGATTCCATTGGCAAGTCATGGCGGTCCAGGTCTATTTGCTCAGGAGGACGCTGGGAGACACCGTGGTCCAGATGAGGAATTATCCAGGCCTAGTGTTTTACTATGCTGGAGAATGCTACTTAACCCTGGCGTCCCAAGGTTCAACAATCTTCCCAGTGTAGTAGGTTTCAGCAGGTCCCAAATTGAGGCCTATTTCCCTCCGTGGATGTTGGTCGGAGCTGGAGTTCAGGGAACTGGAGCTAGATCGTCATAGGAGCAAGCCTTTTTTGGTTTTCTTCTTTAACGTTTTTAATTATACTTCAGATGTTGATTCCTTAAAATCTTTAATTGTAATTTAAGGTGTTGTTTATTTAAAGTTTTGAATTATAATAATCTTTTCTATCTTCGTCATCCGCTCACTCCACTTTTGCCATAGGAGAATTCTCTCCCTCCATGTTCAATTTATTCTCCTCTCATTTCTTATTTATCTCTTTTAACAAATTTCTATTTTTTTTTTTTTTTTTAAAATAAAACATATTTGCCTTTTAAAAATACAATAATCTTTTTTCTTATTATTTCCAAATGCATTGAATTTCGATTTGGAGCTTAGACCCTTTTCAAGTTAATTTTTTTTTATTTTAAACATTTCATACTAAATACTACTTAAATTCAATATGAAAATTATTTGTTTCAGATACATAATCATTTTTTCTTCTGAAATTTCAATTTAGTAATTATTTTGGTTTTAAATTTAGAAAATGTCTGGGATTCCAATAAAATTTCCCTTTAATACCCTTTAATTCAAAAAATCTCAAAAAATGCCCCGAAAATTAAATTTTTTTTTTAAATTTTGCCCCTTAATCAGGGCTACAAACAGCCGAAAACTGAGGTGGATTTTGAGGTCGTGTACAATATATATATAAATATATACGAGGAGCGGCAATTTAAAAACCGGACTTGTCTCATAACAATTTGTAGTTGTCCCCAATTACTTCAGAAACTTAATCGCCTTCAAACTACTCCCCTTAGTGATCTCTACACCGCTCCATACGAATTTTCCATTGTTCAAAGCAGTGCTGGAAGTCCGCTTATGTCAGCTGGTTGAGAACCCCCGTCGCTTTTGATTTTACCGCTTCCAAAGGCCGATTTGGCCCTGGAAAAAAAAAGTCACGCGGGGCTAGATGGGGCGAGTACGGTGGATGATGACCCAACACGGTTATGCCATATTTTGCAAGGAAAGCCTTCACAGCCAAAGCGGATGGGCTGGCGCATTTCTTGGTTAAGCATCCTTGGACTCGCAATCTTTGCGCATGTTGAATGATTCATGAAAAATCTGACGAACACTTTCTTTGTCGATTCCTATCATTTCAGTAAAACCTCAGATACTCAGACGACGATTTTCGTGAATTAATTGACCAATTTTTTCGATGTTTTCGTCCGTTTTTGACGTTGAGGGTCGTCCAGGGCGCGGTTGTTTCACGTCCCTCTTTAAACCTTTTAAACCACTCAAAAACTTGTGTGCGCGATAAGCATTCATTTCCGTATACTTCTTTTAACATAGCATAAGCTTCTCAGGCAGTTTTCCCAAGTTTCACAAGAAACTTGTGGTTAATTCGCTGACCGCTTGGCATTTTTCTGACGCGTCGCTGTCGAGAAGAATACTTCGGACGATTGCCACAGACAAATTGAGCGATCCTCAGACTAGCCAGCTGAAGGTGGGGCAAGAATCACCAGACACAATGTTCAAATCTGCCGTGGTGCGCTCTGTTTTCCAGTAGTAGCATCATTCAGGTTTTTAAATTGCCAAGCATCGTATATAGCGTATACCCTCTTGATTTGTACAATCCATATAGCGTATAGGTACGCTCTCCTGATTTTAGGTCTACAGCATTGTCTATATTATTAAAAAATTATAAAAATGCAGGTATATTGAGGGTATAATTTTT
The DNA here is from genome assembly GCA_024734495.1 of Forficula auricularia. NCBI lineage: Eukaryota > Metazoa > Arthropoda > Insecta > Dermaptera > Forficulidae > Forficula > Forficula auricularia. The sequence goes on along the minus strand of JALMQS010000548.1, from coordinate 898,072 downwards.
TCCTAGAAGTTATCATCTACAATTTCCAAATTCGATAAACATTCTCACAGATTGAATAAAAATTATTTCATTTCTGAAGAAAATGAACGGATATCCGTGGTTATGCAAGGGCTATCCATTTGTTTCCGATCATTTTAAAATTGGTTCACTTACTTGCCTATAGTTGTGCTAGTGTAGCAACTGCGGTTGGGCGCAGCCAGCGCCTCTTAACCAGGCTCCTATTGGCTGTCCGGGGTGAGTGCTAACCAATGAGGGCTTTTGGCACAGCCCTTGTCGCTGCCTTTCTTTGACCCTCTCGGGCTACCATTGCAGAGTCAAATTCTCCTCTTATCTCGCGAGCTTATATCATTTGGTGATTGTTGCTTGCTTTAAAGAAAGCTACTGTTCTTGTAAATCATGAATTAAACTCGCTTTCATTTTGACTTGATTCACTTCGTCATTGTGTGCTTTAATTTCTGGTGAGTGAATTGAGTGATAAATAAAGGAGTGGCGATACTTTACTGGCAAATTTAATTTAAATAAATAAATTGTAGACCGACCTTTTGGTGAGTATTCTAAAAAAAACCTTTTTGTTCGGCATAAGTAAAAAAATTGAATATTAAAATATTTATAAATGTTATATAGTTATAAAAGATATGAGAGATGATTTTGTTTAAAAATATAATTCCTTTAGTTCCCTTTAATAAATAAAACAACTATTTCTTGGCACTTGTTGAAATCTTTTTTCACCTAATATCTAGCTAAGCAGTTGTATCTATCGAAATCTTTTGCTTTGATGAATTGGATGGACATGTTTTGGTTTGGCCGGTGCCCATTGCCCCCTGGTTTGGACTCGCAGGTTCGGTTGACACCTCCTGTGAGTGCAGATGCTCCGATGCGATTGGTTCGTTTGCTTTCAGTCAGCCGGGAACAACAACCTCGATTAAGAGTGAGAGGAGGTGTGAAACTCCCCGCCCGCCTTGTACCACTGCATTGATTTTTTCCCTTTCAAATTCACATAAAACAATTTCGATCTTCCAATACGATTTTCTTAAGACTGATAAATGAAACAACCCTAAGAGAAATTTGACATATAGAAGAAAAATTAGACATATAGCTATTCCATAAAATAATTATAATACACTTACATAAAAAAAACCGGACCCAATTTTAAAATAATTTTTTATAAATACTTTTACTCGTCAAATATTCTAGGAATCGTGCTATATCGTTGAATTTATTCTTACGTCCCAATCGCGCATAGTCGCCTCAAAATATACCCCCCTCCCCCCTCCGACTTGGATTTAAAAATCTGTAAAAACTTGAAAGTAGCCTAGAATGAGATTTTGGGGGACAGATGAAAAACTACAGTACACTTGGAATGCAAAACCTACTCGGCCTTAGCTACTTTTTAGGGTTCACTTTAAAAAGTAAAACGGGGCCCTATTAGTGTCCTGCAATGTCTGTCCATCCGTCTGTCAGAACATTGTAGCTTGTAAACGAAATAGGATAAAAACTTGAAATATTATATCCTATTAAAATTTTAATAGAATGTGGGTCGAATTTTGTTGGGTCAAAAATAAAAAATATTTTTTTTATCAGAAATTAGGTAGGTATGAGATATCACTATAAAAGATCTCAACTATTATAGAATTAGGTTTAATCTGTCAGAACATTGTAGTTTGTAATCAAAATAGGATAAAAACGTGAAATATTAAATCGAAATTGTATTAAAATTTTAATAGAATCAGGGTCGAATTTAATGTAGGGTCAAAAATAAAAAATATTTTTTTTTTTTTCAGAAAGTATGAGATATTCCTATAAGAGATCTCAACTATTATAGAATTAGGTTTAATCTGTCAGAACATTGTAGTTTGTAATCAAAATAGGATAAAAACGTGAAATATTAAATCGAAATTGTATTAAAATTTTAATAGAATCAGGAGTCGAATTTAATGTAGGGTCAAAAAAATAAAAAATATTTTTTTTTCAGAAAGTATGAGATATTCCTATAAGAGATCTCGCTATTATAGAATTAGGTTTAATCTGTCAGAACATTGTAGTTTGTAATCAAAATAGGATAAAAACGTGAAATATTAAATCGAAATTGTATTAAAATTTTAATAGAATCAGGGTCGAATTTAATGTAGGGTCAAAAATAAAAAAATATTTTTTTTTCAGAAAGTATGAGATATTCCTATAAGGAATCTCAACTATTATAGGAGTAGGTTTAATCTGTCAGAACATTGTAGTTTGTAATCAAAATAGGATAAAAACGTGAAATATTAAATCGAAATTGTATTAAAATTTAATAGAATCAGGGTCGAATTTAATGTAGAGGTCAAAAATAAAAATATTTTTTTTTCGAAAGTATGAGATATTCCTATAAGAGATCTCAACTATTATAGAATTAGGTTTAATCTGTCCAGAACATTGTAGGTTGTAATCAAAATAGGATAAAAACGTGAAATATTAAATCGAAATTGTATTAAAATTTTAATAGAATCAGGGTCGAATTTAATGTAGGGTCAAAAATAAAAAATATTTTTTTTTTTTTCAGAAAGTATGAGATATTCCTATAAGAGATCTCAACTATTATAGAATTAGGTTTAATCTGTCAGAACATTGTAGTTTGTAATCAAAATAGGATAAAAACGTGAAATATTAAATCGAAATTGTATTAAAATTTTAATAGAATCAGGGTCGAATTTTATGTAGGGTCAAAAATAAAAAAAATTTTTATACCGATAATGTGAGATATCCCTATAAAGATTTCCTCGACTAGAATTAGGTTTAAATTTTTAAAATTTATTTCGATTTAAAATTACGATTTTGGCCGTTTTTACGTCATTTCTGTACCTACAAACGGCTTACTTGAAATTGTGAAAAAATTCCACAAATTTATTCATTCTTTCCTTTTCATAAGAACGAATTTGATATACCAAGTATTATGGTACGGAACCCTCGGTACCTGTGGCCAGACTTATTTAAATATTTTTTTTTAGCTATATAATTAATACAAGTTTTATAAATATATAGTAAAATATATATATTTTTTTTTTAATTCTTCTACATCATTTTTATTTAACTATCGGAGTGCCCAGTTTATTTTGCTTTCAAATTTATTAATCCCATCTAAAGAAAACCTATAACCAGCGATCAGAGCGAACCTTTATATACAAACTGTCAAGATGATTAATTAAAATAAAAAACTATCTTTATCTAGCCATTATAATTTTTATTATTATTTTATAAACAACCATTAGTTATTCAAAATCAGGCATCATAAAATATTCATTCTAATCCGAACCCTTGAATATATTCATGCCGTTTTTTTTTTTTTTTTTGCGATATAAATATCAATCTATCATGAGTAGAGACCGGATTTTTATGCAGTTAAAATTGCTGAAATATGCAACTAATATGCAGAATAGGTTGCAATATGCAAATATATGCAGTAAAAGATGGCAAAATAAATTTTTTATGCACTAAAAAATTAAAATTGAAGATACTATATAATTGAAGGAGTGCTATGAAAGAAATAAAATGATAAAGTAAGCTATAGACACCATATGTCCAAATATGTACTTTTATTGAGTAAAAAATTGTACAAAATTCTCATTAGGTATATATTTTTTTTTTATATTTATTGTCATCGGGAACACAGCCCATTTAGACAGCAGATCAGTAAAGTGTTAGTAGTTTTAGTGAGGGAGCCGAGATTTAGCCGATCGAAATTTTATATGCTAGCAATGCTCTAACCCGGGCTTCCCGCTTGAACATCGTCATAAATCAACATAATAAATATAATAATGTTTCAAAAAATGCGAACAAAAAAATACGGGGGGGGGGGTTTATTTAACAGACACGATTGTATTGAACTCCTTTTATTTGTATTTTTTTATATTAACAAGCTTTTCATATATTAATAATAAACTAATAAAATAATGCACATATTTGACCGGCTCTGATCCCTACACTAATTTACACACCCTTCCAAACACACACGTACACTCAATGGCCAAAATCGGCTATAGTTACCGAAGGCCTTAAAAAAAAAATAATGTCCCCCTGTTTTATTTCTTCATTTTTTTTTCATTCTTTCTCCGAAAATTTACTTTTAAAAAACTGTATTTCGCACAAAAAATCCTTCGCATATGCAATTTTATGCAATATTCTTCAAATATGCAATTTTATGTAATATTACTCAAATATGCAGTATAAAATTTAACCCACAGTATCCTAGATGCATGATTCGGATAGTTAATTGATCCCCTGGGTCATATGTGGCGGCAAACAAAATATGCAATTGCATAGGAATCCGGTCTCTAATCATGAGATATGAGAGGTTTACCGTTTCGCTGAAAAAAAAAAAATATTTTTCCCCAACTTTTGATTTTCGATTTGTTTAACATTCTAACATTCTATGAATTATTTTCTATACACTTCCATGATATTCAAATAATATTCCTCATACTATTTTATTCAATGTTTTCATGTCTTTTTTAAATTATATTTAATTTCGGTGAAATTTTTTTTGTCAATCACATTAATTTGAACCCATGTCATCATATCTCTTGTATAGATATAATTGATTTTTAATCATTGGCTATATTTATTTTTAATGAAACGAATGGAAAACTCAAATTAAACAGAGTGATTTGATTTTCAGGAAGAAAAAAACGATGAATAAGAATGTTTTGCAAATGTCAGGCCTGAATTAGAGTAAAATATTTTCAGATTATTAATTAATGAAGATTGTTAAATTGGAAAAATTAAAACAATATTATAGAATTTCTGACTAGTATACTCTTGGAAAAAGCTCTAAGCTTAAAAATGTTTAATTTTTCGTATGTTTATTCTATTATTCTTAATAGTCCAGTAACCTTGTCATGAAAAGCATGGGCCTAAGTTGCATCAAATGGTGGTAGTAGGTTTCGTTTTTTTTCTTGTATGAGATGTGACTGAGATGCAAAATCCAAGTTTTCGACCTCAGCAACCCCCCGGATCACTTTTGAATATCCCAAAATCTGCAAAAAAAAAATTTTTTTCCCATTTTGACGATGAAGGAGCACGTTTTAGACAGAGACCACTCCATACATTTTTAAACTAGATTAAATTTGCTAAAATTTGAGACCAGAATGAGCTTGATATAGATCTAATAGTTTTCGAGATACAGCTTTTCAGTTTGGCAAATTTTCCAAACTTGGAAATTTTAAGCTAATTTTCATGTTTATTGTCTTAATATCTTCAATAACCTGTCTGATATGTGTCAGTGAAGTAAACATTTATTCAATTTAACATTTTGAAAGGGGGTAGGAGAGGTTTGGTGGGAGGGGGGACCTCACTGTTCACAATCAAATCACTGAAATTGAAATACAAAATTTATTTATAGTCCAAGCAAATTACGATTTTAATAGGAATTATCTCCCTATAAAGATTTTATCGCTAGAACACCTTTATTGGTGCCCCAATATTACTACCCTAAGTTTTCCCCCAAATCTGAATTGTGAAATTTGCACTGCATTTCAGTCGTTTGGTTGTGAACAGTGACCTCCCCCCTCCCACCAAACCTTCCCCCTCATCCACCACCCCCTTTCAAAATGTTAAATTGAATAAATGTTTGCTTCACTTACTCATATCAGACAGGTTATGAAGATATTAAGACAATTGCATAATTATGATGAAACATGAAAATTAGATTAAAATTTCCAAGTTCGGAAAATTTGCCAAACTTGGAAATCTCTATCTTCGGAAACTATTAGGTCTACCTAGCTCACTCTGGTCTCAAATTGTAGCAATTTTAATCTAATTTACAAATCTATAGAATGGTCTTTGTCGAAAACGTGCTCCTTCGTGGTCAAAATGGGAAAAACCGAAAAAAGTGCGAAAATTTTGCAGTTTTTGGGATATTCAAAGGTGATCCGGGAGGTTGCCGAGTTCGAAAACATGGATTTTGCATCTCAGTCAAATCACACACAAGAAAAAAAAAACGAAACCTACTACCACCATTTGATGCAACTTACGATGTACAACGTTACTCGAGAATAATCTTTGAAAAAAAAAATTCTACGACCTTCAAAAATATTCAAAATATTTCTTGTAAAATTTATTTTATTTTAAATTATATAAGTTAGGCGTTACCAAATGTTTTTAGGCGTGGTCACATTTACCGATTTGTCGTCTACAAACAAAACCTCCAAAAATTTATGGTACATCCGATTGATTCTCTTTTCTTCTGATTATAGAATCCTTTACTGATTGAATATAAACTGTCTGTATGACATTTTATATTTGCCATAATGATTATCATGTGTGTCACCCTCATGCTTATTTATTAAAGGACTTATAAACATAATCAGTCCCCGATCTAGCTTTTTAGTCGCCCCGGCCAAAAATTATTTTCACCTCCTTATACATATTATTTTTTTGGGCTGCGAATTTTTGTATGTATTAAAAATATATATATATATATATATATATATATATAAAATATCAAAAAATGCAAAACATTTAAAATTTTCACTTCAAAAAAGTACAAAAGACAATAAGTATACATAATTAAATATATATAATTAAAACATGAAAGAAAAAAATTGTTTTTCTCAAAACGGACTAAGTGCACCCAAAAAAAAGATTCTGCGAAAATGCTCTTGAAAGCCTCAATGTTTGTCGACAAAGACATGTTTAAGCCGTCCAATACATTTATTACCTATTTCGGGGATTCTATTGAAACTCTCAGAATGCCTGCCGCCCCCACGTGCTTCCATTTAACACATTGAATGGTCGCCTAACTTCTCAAGTAGCTGCAGCGTGTTGAAAATGTACGACCCGTTCATGCTTTATAATTTTTATAAAAGGGTTATTTTTTTCTATTTTGCCCCCCCCCCCCCAAAAAAAAAAAAAAAAAAACTGCTTCAATATGCAATTGCCCAGTATGCGCCTATAGCTAGATCTGGGTCTGAACATAATAATTGACTAATATGTATTTAACTTGGAGAAAATAAAACTTATTAATTTTAAAGCGGTGTGTGACTCCGACCGAGGGTTCATTAGTTTTTTCATCTGTCATTCAAACTAACTATTTTATAGAAACCAAAATAATTATCTTCAAAAGTATTGACACTAAGCTACTTACATCCATATCAAGTCATCCAGGCCATGTCACCCACCACCTCCGATTTTGATGCATCTTTGTATTTTTTATCTTCTTACTTAGTTATGAAAGTATACCAAATTTTATCTCTTTATTTCAACTGGTTTTTGTTTTATAAGACTTTGAAATATTAGTAAAATAGCCGTTTTGCCGTTTCCTAACCTCCGAAAATAACTTGTACTTAAAATGAAAAATATTTGTATCTTGTACATTTATGGTGCGAATCTTATGAAAATTTGCAGTATTGTTGAGTGAACTGTGATGATTCCAGAAAAAATATGGCAACATTGCATGTTTATTTGTTTCATAAAAAAAAAAAATATTTTTTAAAAACTTTTTAGCCCTAAACGGTGTTTTACAAAAAAATTCTTATCCCTAAGAGGCAAAGTGATAATTAAATCAATTTTTTTTTAATATTAATCTACATCATATTTCCTATTTTAAGAAACAACAAAATACTTGGCTTTTTATTTGCTTCAGTGTATAAAAATATTTTTAATTAAACTATTTTTTTTTTTTTTACTAATACTCTTTTAGTTTGAGTTTTATAGGTACCACATGGTAAATTAAACAACAAATAGCTAAAAATTTGTATTAAAATATATAATAACAATTAGACTAAAAAATAAATTGACACGTTCTGATGTGGCCATCCACTTGACTTTACCATACATCCTGGCCCCTCACTTATATTTAATATTTAATAAAATAATTTATAATCATGTAGGGGGGGAGGTTAGATTTTGCATTTTTAGACTTCTGGGGGCCCACTGATTATGTATACAACATTTGGTTGAGTTTGGTACAAGAGCCTAGAATTTCATCCCACACCCCCATTTTGGGCGGTTAGATTTTGCAATTTTAGTTTTCTTGGGCCCACTGATTATGTATACAAAATTTGGTTGAATTTGGTTCATAGACCTATATTTACATTTTTGGCCCTACAACCCTCTCCCCCCATTTTGGGTGGTTAATTTTCGCATTTTTAGTCTTCTGGGGTCCCACTGATTATGTATAAAAAATTTGGTTGAGTTTGGTAAAAGGGCCTATATTTTCATTTTTTGACCCCCCCCCCTCATTTTGGCCGGTTAGTTTTTGCATTTTTAGACTTCTTGGGGCCTACGGATTATGTATACAAAATTTGGTTGAGTTTGGTACAAGGGCCTATATTTCTATTTTTTTGATTCTACACCACCTCCCCACACAGGAATTATTTAACGGGTTATAGTGGTGTTTCACAAAGAGGAAATAAAATTAAAAAATTTAAAAATCTTTTAAATTATTTTGGAGATTTTTTATTTATCTCTATACATATTTCGGGCTATGAACCCTTCATCAGGAGGTTTAACAGAAAACCAAAAACACCTCCCCACATTTTGGGCGGTTAGTCTTTCAATTTTTACTCTTCTGGGATCCCACTGATTATGTATAAAACATTTGGTTGAGTTTGGTAAAAGGGCCAAGATTTTCATTTTTTGACACCCCCCCCCCCCCCATTTATTTTGGGCGGTTAGTTTTTGCATTTTTAGACTTCTGGGGTCCATTGATTATATATACAAAATTTGGTTGAGTTTGCTCAAATGGCCTAGATTTTTTAATTTTTAACCCCCCCCCCCCCCGAACCCCCTTAATTTTGGGTCGATATGCACCAAAATCTAAACAGCTCTTAATCTCAATGGACCAAAACTACGTGTAAAATTTAGTTTTGATATTCACACTAGTTTTTGAGCTAGCTCGTCGACAAACATTTGGGAACGCACAGACTAACAGAATAACAGACAGAATAACAACCAGACTAACGACCAGATTAACAGACATTTTGACAAAACAATTATTATCTCGAAAAATATAATTTTTTCAATGTTCACTCATTAGGGCTTTTTTGTAGACCGAAATGCCATGGCTGCGCTCAATTTTTTTAATCAAAGTAGTTTTAGCCGTTTTTTAGATATTTCGAAAAAAAGAAGAAAAAAAACACTTTTTTCATGCATCCTGTATGGTAAAGTAAAAAAATTAATTAATAGGCCTGTTAAAAAAACTAAGACGAACCTCCGGCGATCCATGGGAAACTCACGAACATTCAGTATTCATTTTGCAGTGAATTTCTAATCCCATGCGCGCTAAAAACGACAAATTACAATAAATTTAATTTACTTAAAAACAATTTTTTTAATTTATTGTTAACATATTAGATGGTTTTAAATACAACAGCTTAATATTAATTCATATACACGTAATATTATTTGACATCATGGGGTTGGATATCAACAAAATACCTTTTATAATGAAATTACATTTCCTATACGTTTAGAAATAGTATACATTTGGTTCAATATTTCATTGTCAAAATAAAGTCAAGAGAAGCATAATAATTTTACAACTTACCATCTTAAAAATTAATTGTTTTCTATTTTTCAAGTCCTTCATTACTAATTTCTTGTTTAATTGAAAAGTTTTTATTTTACCGAGAGTAGCAGAGTTGTTGATCCATAAAGAGAAACAAAGAGGTTGTCCTCTGCTTGATGCAAATAAACATACACACATATATATCAAATATATATATATATTATTTATTTGTTTGGGACTATAGTTTCGAAGGCTTGGCCTTCATCATCAGTCTTTTTCAATTATAAATATTTTTTTCATGGGGTCATTATCCACGCGATACTGACTCCAAACGACGTTTGTACCGAACTTGGCATCTTTTTCACATTTATGTTTTTGGTCAGATTATCTATTCTAGGAACGGCTTTTTGACTCTAGCTTTAGGTAAGGAAATATTAAATCGAAACCAATATCAGATTTAGATTTTTATAATTTAAACACAAATTGCTAACAGCGTACTGACTCTTGAAAAAGTTTCACTTTTCCTCCAATTTTTATTTTTATCCATTCGCTATGAGCCTACTCAACCACTCTACGGAACCCTTGTCGCTTGTGCCAGCCATGCACTTGTGTGTACTTTTTATGCTTTAGAAATGTATTAAAACATTTGTCTACACATGTATATTAAGATTTTAATATATGATTATACAACTATGAAATTTCCACTAAGGTTTTAGGATATAATTATATGACTGTGACAAACCTGCAGACATGGCGAAAGTATAAAGGCTCTTTGTAACTACGGCGACCTAAAAATTTAGAGAACGGAAACCTTTCTACTCAGATCAAAAAATCAACCTTAGTTGTTTTCACCAAATTTTTTACTGCCGTATAAAGTTGTTACACCAAAATGGAGCAACACTGACAAGTCTGTTTTAAATCTCGGATCATAACAAGAAGAAGAGAAAATTTCAGAAGTTGGGTTACAGTATAGTGTACTTGTGGGGACACCTAAAATTGTAATTTTCTTATGAAACTAGTAAATTTGAATCAAACCATTTAAGTTAACTAAGATATGAGATCTCGATCTTTTAACTCTGTATACCCCACACCCCACTATAAAAAAATATTTTTGACCCCACATAAAATTCGACCCTCCCCAAATTAATCATTCGATTATAATTTTATTACATTTTTTTGATTTCGAGGAAAATTTATACATATAGGTAACTTCTAAATACCAAGATGTTATCTTATTTAGCTTACTATCTAGAATGATCTGACAGAAGGCAGACGTAGTGACACTAATAATAATACCCCAGTCGTCCAGTGGAAGCGACAACGCGCTACGGAGATGAAGCGCGACAATTAGTAGCAGTCCACTGGACGACTGGCCATAGGGTCCCGTTTTACTTTTTAAACGGAGCCCTAGAAACAAACTAAAAATCTATTTATAGCTTTTTAAAATGAATTTAGGAATCGTCTGACAATATTTGATCTTTAGCAAAAACTTATTTACGCCACTGGTCTGAGAAAATCTCGACATCACATTTTTTCAATAATAGAATTCGATGCATACATATATCAGAAGGGGTGTGTCACGCGAAATTTTTTAAATTAAATTTTATATTAATTTATTACTTTGTGCACTTTTCCTAAAAAAAAAAAATATTTTTTCAAAATTAGTAATTTTTTCTGCCTTTATCAACAATCTCGTAAATAAGTTTCCTAGAACAAGTTATTTAACTTCATGGATCACAGGGAATTGATACTTTGAACTTGCTGTTCTTATCTGGCCTCTGGACGAGACCCATGTACTCTTTGGCAAAAGCGTCTCGTGCTAAAATTCATTCTAAATGAATACTACAATTTGTGACTTAGATTGAGGGCATGAGTTCCATAGTCTTTACCTGAGGATCCTTTGAAGTCGCGCTTGCCGTGAGACCGATTACAATACTTTACCCATGCTTCGCATTGGATAAAATAAAAATTAAATCTAATTCTACTTAGATAAATATTTACAAGGATAGGGTACCCCTATCCCACTATAAAAAAAAAAAATATTTTTGACCCCACATAAAATTTGACCCTCCCCAAATTAATCATTCGATTAAAATTTTATTACATTTTTTGATTTCGATAAAAATTTATACATATAACTTCTAAATATCAAGTTTTAGCTTACTAGCTAGAATGATCTGACAGAAGACAGACGTTGTAGCGACACTAATAAGGCCTCGTCTTACCTTTTAAACGGAGCCCTATAAACAAACTAAAAATTCATTTAAGTATTGCTTTTTAAAATGAATTTAGAAACAATATTTGATCTATAGCAAAAACCTATTTACGCCACTGGTCTGAGAAAATCTCAACATCACATTTTTTCAATAATAGAATATTTCGATGCATACATATATCACGAAGGGGTGTGTCACGCGAAATTTTGTAAATTAATTTTTAAATTATATATACATATATCACTTTATAACTTTGTGCACGACTTTTTTCCTAAAGAAAATTATTTTTTTTAGATTAGTAATTTTTTTCTGCCTTTATTAACCATCTCGTAAATACGTTTCCTAGAACAAATAACAATTTAACTTCACGGATCATAGGGAATTGATACTTTGAACTTGCTGTTCTCATCTCGATCATTATATAAAAAGAGGATTTGAAATAATAATCCCAGCTCTAATTTCACTTTCTATTCCGAACTGAAGGTCGAACAATTATTGATCAAACTTTTCTATTTACCCAGGATCTTCGAACCAGAAGTAAGTACACAGTACTTTTGGTCCTGACTCCTTAATTTATGGTTATTCCGTCTCTTTTATGCCTTATTAGGTCTATTATTTAATGATAAATCGTCTTATAAAAATAATATCTTTATTTCTTCATTTAGCATTATTACAATATTACTCACGGAAGTTTCTACTAAAATTTTTTTTATTGATTAAAAATACACACAATTTCATCACTGCCACTTTATACCTCTTTTACCAGTTCTCCATAGTTTGGGCTTAAATCCTATATCTAAGTAGATTAATTCTTTCTTTATTAAAGAGTTTATAACCAAGATTGATTAAGACTAAACTTAGAAATTGTTTATAGGGACTGTGATTTCTCTCTAAACAACTTAGATGAGTTATTATTGCTGAGATAGTCCCATCAAACTACATGACGTTATCGTAATTTTAGAGTAATTATCAAGTTTTTTTTTTCTAGTTATTTTTATGACAGTCCTGAAAATAGTACTGATTATCGAATGATCTTCGAACGTCTTGTATTATAATATGAATATTTCGTCATTTCAGTGATTTTAAAGATAATTTTACCTATCAGAAGGAATTTCGATTCCTCGGAAATCGAACCCAAATGCCAAAATGCTAACTTGGGCCATTGGTATTTAGATTCGATTCCCGAGGAGTCGACATCCCTTCTGATATGTAAGCAAAATTATCTATAATATCTCTAATCAAGCAGATGGCAATTCATTTTATTTTATTTAATGAAATCGATCTGCTACTTTGGAGGGGAGGAGGAGGGGACTTTCTATGTAGTTAAATGTTTTCTACAATTTTCATTGTTTTAATTTTTAATTAAAAATTGTTGTTTCCTAAAAAGTTCTTTTTTTAAAAGTGAAAGCTATATAACAAAAAGTGATAATATAATTCAATAATGTATACAGTTACCCTCGGAATAATTAAAGCTGTGATGGTCTTGCGAGTTGTAACTTTATTCTTAAATTGGAATCAAATTTAGAATAAAGCAAAAAGTGTCTAGTTTATAACAAATATAACTATTTAAATAATAAAGAGAAAAGTGATATAATTATAAAGATTATACGGATGAACAAGGCTAGTCTGTAATCCATTGCAATCACTAGATACACCCTAGGATATATATTCGGTATATATAGGTTTTTATTGACTAACTTCTGTCTATACTAGTAATGCCTCCAAAGCTTTTGACCAGGTTTGGCACAAAAATCTTCTTGCCAAACTGCCAGCCTTTGGATTCACACCAACACTTCGCAAATGGATAGAAAGCTTTCTGACAAACCGAAGTATAAAAGTTGTGGTGGATGGAACATCATCTGAATCGTTCTCCACAAACTCTGGTGTTCCCCAAGGCTCTGTAATCTCCTCCACACTCTTCCTTATTTATATAAACGACCTTATTGATCAAACGGCAAACCCCACTCATTGTTACGCCGACGATAGCACTCTACACGGCAAACCCTCTCTCCCGAATAATCGAATCAATATTGCCTCCTCAATTACTCTCGACCTAGACAAACTGAATAAATGGGGCTCTCAAAATTTAGTTAACTTTAATTCAAATAAGACTCAATGTTGTCTAATTTCTAGGCGCGAAAATAGAGATTTCCCTGATATTCACTTCGATTCGAATACCCTGAAAATGTGTGACAGCCTATCCATGTTGGGCGTCTCTGTCGCATCTGACCTGTCTTGGAATGAACACATCTCCTCTGTGGCGAAATCTGCAGCAAGGAAGATTGGCTTCTTATTCAGGTCCAAGCGATTTTACAAACCCCCACAACTTCTCACCATCTACAAGGCCCAAATCCGCCCCTGTCTCGAATACGGCTCTCATCTGTGGAGAGGAGCCTCAAAATATTCTCTTGCTACCCTTGATGCAATTCAGAAACGAGCCGTCAGGCTAATTGACGATTCTACCCTCACCGACTCCCTCGACTCGCTGGCTCATCGAAGAGATGTCTCTGCCCTTTCCCTTTTCTATAGATACTATCACCGCAGGTGCTCTGATGAGATAAAATCAATAATTCCCCCCAAAGCATACTTTGCACGCAGCACACGTTTTGCCGACTCCCAACACTCTTTTGCGGTCAAATTGGAAAAGTGCCGGACCACTTCATTCGCGAATACATATATCCCCATGACTTCAAGGAACTGGAACTCTCTCCCAGCCTCTATCTTTCCCAGCACCTATGATCTTCAAACCTTCAAAACCAGGGTGCATAGACACCTACGTCTACACCCTCTCACTTAATCAACTTTCCCTTCTCTTCGGTAATGCAAGGGTCTTTCGAGATCCATAGGGGCTACACCTTTACTGGTCACCCCTTCTTGCATTCGATTGCATTAAAAAAAAAAAAAAAAAAAAAAAATGCCATATCTTTTTAAGGAGTATAGCCGTTAGATTTCATGTGATAATCAGAGGCTTGCAACTCCCACGGAGCTAGTATTTAGGCTTTTCCAATCAATTCCATTTGTATGCTGATGCACACATCTAAGATTAGGAAGGCTGTAAAAATACCAACAGCACATTGTGTCTGAGGAAGGAGCACTCACCTCAAAACAAACGGCGATACATGTGTTTTGATTTCCATTGAACGTTGCTTTGAGCATGCCAACGTCATTGGCAAATAGGTTATGATATTTTTTTACTTAGGTAAAGTGGTGTAGGTTTTAGGTGAAACATGACAATTCACTGTGAAACTACACTCCCTTTAACTTGATTAATTAGGTATATGATAGTTTAATAAAAGACTATATTAGTGGATGGCATGTTGAAGTGATGACCGAAGTTATTAAACATGTGGCACGGTTTCTTCTGAGGTGGGTTCGTCCCCCTCAGGCACCAAGTATTGTTGGTATTTTTACAGCTTTTTTTTTTTTTTTTTTTAATGCAATCGAATGCAAGAAGGGGTGCAGTAACGATGCAGCCCCTATGGAATCTCGAAGGACCCTTGGATTACGGAAGAGAAGGGAAGGTTGGTCAAGCGAGAGGGTGGAGCCGTAGATTTTCCAAAGTCAGTCAGTCATGCATCTCACTCCAATTGATTGAGAAGACCTAAAAGGAGATTATAACGACCATACGCCTTAAGTATGCAAAAGCTGGCTAATATAATAATATTAGCAGTTATGAATTTGAAACTATTGTGAAATTTTTTTAGTAAAAAATAAATCAATATAGAAGAACCCACTGCATATTCAAATAAAATATTTTAGTATATGAATCGATATAATACTTTGAATAGAATAAACATAGTAATTAAAAAAATTAATTCTTAATTTATAAATAATATAGAAATCTTCCTTAAATAAAACTTTCTCTTACAAATGCTGTAAAATCCAATTTAATCCATGGAGCTTTTGTACAGACACGTAGCCAGTGGATGGAGCCATCTATTCCTTAATTTATAAGTAATATAGAAATTTTCATTAAATAAAACGATTTATTACAAATTCCGTAATATTCAAATTAATCCATGGAACATCTGTAAATGCACATAGCCATGAGAACGTAGAGAGTCCAGATGAACCGCTCATCCTTCCTCAAAGATTCAAATAAATTCAACTAAAAAGTTTTGTTTTCAGTCAGTCGCCAAGGACAACTTCAAAGGGTCATAATTCATAGATTAAAAAGAATTAACCCCATAGTTTCAACCGAGGGGTGACCCGCGATTGGAATTAGGTGTACACCGTCTTTGGAATTATATGGAATAACTTTGGAATTCATTAGATAATCTATTGTCTTCTACTTGGAAATGAAAGTTAAATTGGAAGTAGGTCTACACGATTTTAGGTCGCGGTACACCCCTCGGTTTCAACCCAAGTAAAAAATTGCACTATTAATTAGGGTCGAATCTTAGAAACTGGTAATTTTGTCAAAAAGATACCGTTTTTACTTTGCCATGCAGGGTATGATCAACTATTGTGATCGTGCATGAAAAAAATGTTTGTTTGTTTTGTTTTATTTTTTCGAAATATCTCAAAAGGGATCAAACTGTTTTGATATAAAAAAATAACTATGTCGTTTTGGTCTCAAGAAAGTCTTATGGAGTGAACGTCGAAAAATTATATTTTATGAGATATTAATTATTTGTCAAAATGTCTGTTAGTACTTGATTACGTTTCCAAATTTTGTGTATTCTCTAGGTCAAAAACTAGTGTGAATATCAAAACTAAAATTTTCAAACCAAAACCAAAGAAAGCTGATAGACTAAATGAGATGTATAATTAGAATTGTCTTTAAATTTAGATTTAATCAGATTTAAAATTTGAGGATCTCACAACTTGGTAAACTTTAATGCTGGCAAGAGGCAATGTTGTCTAATTTCTAGGATCGTGGATAGGAACCTTCCTGACATTTCCTTTGATTCAAGCTCATTGGAATTTTATGACAAAATATCAATGTTGGGTGCACCCTGGGATCTAACCTTTCTTGGAATGACCACATTAGCAAAAGACGCAGCATGAAGCTTGGCTTTCTTTTCCGGACCAAAAAACGCTTTTTCATGTCCATTCAACTTCTTATCTTATACAAGGCACAAATTAGTCCCTTTCTCCAATATGGTTCGCATCTGTGGAGATGAACCTCCAAGCATTCCCTTGCTACCTAGGATGCAATTCAGAGACGAGCTACGAGTATCATACCAATAGGAGATCCAGCATCAATTGACACTCTCGACTCCCTGACCCATCGTAAAACTGTCTCCGCTCTTTCCCTTTATATACCCTTTTTCACTACCATGGTGTTTGTTCTTGACGAGATAAAATCAACAATCCCTCCAAAAGCTTCATTTGCGAGAAATATACGATTTTCTAAGATTCAACACCCCTACGCTCTTAAATTGGATACTAACCGAGCATTCGCCAACTCATTTATCCCTATGACCCCTAGAGATTGGAACTCGCTCCCCCATCTGTCTTCTCGGGTACATATAACCTTCAGTCAACTTCGACCCAATCCCTGAAATCTCTTATTCTTTTCACGAAACAAGCAAGGGTCCAGAGAGGTTGTACCTTTTTGGTGTAACTTCTTGTATCAATATCATTAAAAAAAATCGAATTTACAAGCTATGTGTATTCATTTTTTCCCGAAATCAAAAATCGTATTAACATTTTAATTGAATGATTATTTTCGGAATGGTCGAATTTTTTGTGGTTTTTGAAAACAAATTTTTTTTATATCATGTTTGAGATATCTCTATTCAGATAGATCTCTTTAAGGAAAAATTAGGCTTTTTTGAATTTAATTCATTTTAAAATGACCGTGCCAAAGAGCCCCAAAGTCCAAAGTGGCTATTTTTAGGTGATTTTTGTACATGTCGGTGTTCAGGAGTGACTTAACTAAAAAATTCTACATATTCGAATACATTCGAATCAATTCGAATTTTTTTTTGGCGTTTAGAAATGGTTCAAAATAAAACCCCCCCCCCCCACGAATTTCCTCATTCTTTCCTTATCATTAATAAATAAGAAATAATTTAATATCTCAACTATTTTGGAAGTTACAAGGGACGGAACTCTCGGTTCAACTCGCCCTTGGCCGACTTTTTTAATTTTCGTTATTAATTTAAAAACTTTTTTTTCAATATCACGATTGCTATCTTTACTCTTCTTCCATCTCTCATTTCAAATTTAATCAGAAATCCACACTTATTATAATGCCAATATCTTTTTAATGAATTCTCCCTGGACTTTTTCTATTTCCTTTCTTTCGCTCTCTTTCTAAAATGATTGATTCTATCATGTGCTCAAACAAATTAATTTTTCTTTTTTTTCCACCTTCTCTTTTTTTCATTAATCCTTTAACTGGGCTTATAACTCTTTATTTTTATTTATTTTCTAATGAAATTGATGAGAGAAGGAGGTGCATCTCCTAAAGGCCTGGGTTAACCCCTCCATCGTGAAAAGAAGAAGGGGAGATTATATGGGCTGAGTAGGAGTCGAAGGTATCTGTGCGTGCGGGTCTTAGACAGCTGAAGGTTATAAGTCGCGGGGAAGACGGTAGCTGGAAGCGAGTTACAGTCTCTGAGGTCATAGGGATAAAAGAGTTGGCGAAAGCGCTGGTTCGATTTTTATCCAATTTGACAGCGAAGGGGTGCTGAGCGTTCGAAAACCGCGTGTTTCTCCCAAAGAGGGGATTAGTGAGGATAATTGATTTCAGCTCGCTGAACAGACACCATGATAGTATCTATAGTACAGGAAAAGGGTAGAAACGGTTCTTCGGTGAGTTAAGGCCGGGTCTCCTATTAGTTTAATTGCTCACTTCTGAATTTCATCCAGTGTGGCAAGATAATGTTTGGAGGCCCCTCTCCACAAATGAAAGCCGTATTGGAGACATGGACGAATTTGAACCTTAATGACAACCTTAATACTACAGTCTGAAAGAAAACTTTCGAATAACTTGCAGAGTTTCGGTGCAAGGCCGAAGGAGGTCAATTTGGCGAGAAGATTTTTGTGCCAGACCATATTTGTTCTTTTCTTGTGTTTTTGCTGGTAAACATGATATCCTAAGTAGTTTATTTTAGGGATCTCTTTTATTTCTCTCCTATTATATTTCCAATTCGCCCTCTTTTTCACACCTACACCCTTTTTGAATTTTCTTTAACTTCAGTATTCACATCAAGCTCATTTTTATGCAATAAACTTCCAGATACTTAATCATATTTTTAATGTCTTGTTCTACTTCTACTAAAATCCCTACGTCGCTGCAAATTTTAAACGAAAAATCTGTTTCTTCTTTATGTCTTTTTCTAATGTTTTTCTTCTACAAGTTTTATTCTATTTCAATTATATTTATGTAAATAAGAATAGACTAAATGAACAAGCCATCTTAGTTCTCTTTATATTCAAAAGTATTTTTATTTTTTATTTAATTTTATATAATTTATTATAGAAGTATCTATATTTTTAAAATTGTTAAATTAAAGATAAAAGTTATTATAGAAAAAAAATGACAATTTTATTTAGGTATATCTATTTGACCAAATTGTTTATCTTACAATAAAATAATTATACTACTATACCATCATCTGTTGTTTAAATACCGCGATGATTGGCTGTCGTATTATCTTCGTTAGCATTGTTATAGTTGAGAAAATCACAAGAGGGTGTCCTCCGAGGGGTAAACCGCGATTGAAATTAGGTGTACACCGTCTTTGGAATTATTTGGAATTACTTTGGAATTCATTAGATAATCTATTGTCTTCTACTTGGAAATGAAAGTGGAAGTAGAAGTAGGTGTACACGATTTTAGGTCGCGGTTCGCCCCTCGGTGTCATCTATTAGATCCGATGGAATGGATTATTTTTAATTCATGTATATAATGTCAGAAAGTTTTTTTTACCTCCTCGAGAATCGAACCCGAGTGTCAATAACAGCCATCCGAGCCATTTGGCTACCCTGTGAGTTATGAACCCCTCTGACATATGTGAGGTAAAAAACAACCCTTCTGACATATAATTAAAAATAATCCATTCCATCGGTTCTAATAGATGACACCGAGGGGTGGACCGCGATTTGAATTAGGTGTACACCGACTTTTGAATTACGTGGAATTATTTTGGAATTCATTATAATGCCCCTTCATCTATTGTCTTCTACTTGGAAATGAAAGTGGAAGTTGAAGTAGGTGTACACGATATTTGGTCGCGGTTCACCCCTCGGATGACACCCTCTTGTGATTTTCTTAGAAAATTTAAATCTATTTCTATCGGCAACTTAAACCCTCTCATATTGTTGTTGTTATTGTTCTTTTATGTTGCTGTCTTGTATATTGATGTATGGTAATTGTTTCATTTTTCTTTTTACCAATTATATTTATTTCTTCTTTGATCTGTGCTTAGAACCAGACTGTCATTTGTGTCCGTATCTCGGCGTTTTAACTCGCGTATATATTCTCAAAAAATATATATCGCATGTTTTGTTCCACTATAATATATATGTATACCACCCCTTCACTTTTAAGTTAGAAATCAAACATACGCATTCTGCAACTCATTTATCCCTTATGACTTCTAGAGAGTGGATCTCTCTTCTCCCTCGATCTTTCCAGGAACCTAAAACTTTCAGTTATTTAATACATCAAAGGCGATCTAGAAGATCTTACTCCTGAAATTTCTTCCTCTTCTTTTCACGATGCATTTTGGCCTATAGGGTTGTACCTTGGCGTAACTCCTTCTCGCATCAATATATTCTCGTATATAATTTTATTTACTTGAAACTATATTTTCGAAGACCTTGCTTTTATCTTCGATCTTTTTATACTCGTAAATATTATATTTATCTTTTGAGCATTAATTCGCAAATGAATATGTATTCATTCGGGTTCGATTAGTGACTATACACTTCTCTATCCCGAATGAATATTCAATTACGAATTAATGCCAACACCACTTGGTTGATTTATACCACTTTGGTGATTTATAACAAGAATGAAGATGAAGACAAAGCCTTCCAAAGTATTATAGTCTTGAAATTTAATAGTTATATGTATTCGTTTTCTCGCGAATCAAAAATCAATAGAATTTTAATAGGATGGTTATTTCGGGTATGGTCGAATTTTATGTTGGGTCAAAAATAAAAAATAATTATAAATCATAGAGTGTAAGATCACTGTAAAGATCTCTTTTAAGTAGAATTTGTTTTGATTTTATTAAATTTATTTTGATTTAAAATGACTGTGTGAGAGAGCTCTAAAGTGACCGTTTTTAGGTGATTGTTGTACGTCTCAGCGTTTAGGAACAGCTTAACTTCTGAAAAAAAAAATCTTAAAACTCATTCTTTCTATTCTTATGATACAAAAAGAACAAATTTGATATCTCAAATTTTTAAAGAGTTATAAGATACCGAACATTTAGCATGCGGTACCACTCGCACTTGGATTAAAATCATAACCCAGGCCACCGATGTCTCCACATGAAAATTCTGCAAAAATTCTTTTATCTTTATATAATTGTTAGGGTTTGATTTAAACAGTAAAACGGGACCCTATTAGTGTCGCTACAATGTGCCTCTGTCCATCTGTCAAGAGCATTGCAGCTAATAAACTAATTATGATAACAACTTGAAATTCAGAAGTTATATAGGCATATAGTAGTAAAAACTAGTAAATACACCCACTTTGGAGGTCCGTCATACCGTCATTTTAAATTAAAATAAATTTAACAAAAAATAAATAAATAATAAAATAGAAATAAACTTAATTCTTATTAAAGAGATCTTTTCAAGGATCTCATACTCTATGATAAAAATAAAATTATTTTTGCCCCCACTTAAAATCCGAATGAATATTTGGAGGTTGGTCGGATTTTAAGTGAGGGGCAAAAATATTTTTATTTTTATCATAGAGTGAGATTCTTTAATAAGAATTAGTTTTTTTTTTTTTTTTTTTTTTTATTGTTAAATTTATTTTAATTTGTGCGAGGGACTTCCAAAGTGGCCGTTTTTAGGTGATCTTTGTACATGTCGGGGTTTAGAAATGACTTAACCTAAAATAAAGAAAAAATTATACAAATTCCCTCTTTATCAAAACAAACAAGAACGAATTTTATATCTCAAATATTTTGGAAGATATAATCATTTTTCTGTTTCCTATCGGCTCCTGGGCAAGCCGAAGTATGGAATTCGTAGAGCGACGGACCATTCAGCTAGTAATATATATATATATATATATATATATTTATTAGTTACGGAACACTCGGTATACGAGTCGGACTCGCATTTGTCCGGTTTCTATATATTTAAGATTAGATAAAATTTAATTCGAAATTCTTCAGTTTAACTAAGATGTATAGTAATGCATTTATAGTGAATGGAGTTAATATTATTGGAAGAATGCTTAGACTAGAAGGTGCTTAAGAACAGACAATCTCAACACGAAGTGGTTTATAGGAAGTGTCCAGTGGTGTTTGCCCGGAACTTAGATTCCCGTGAAAGCTCGGCGCCGGGCGTCGTGGCCTGTGGTCGATCAATACTAACGCCAGGCCAGCGGCCTGCGCACTCTCCGGGTTGCCTCTCCAAACACGGCTCTGCACCAAAAACATTGGCGCATAAGAGCCAAGTGGCTTGTCTCCAAGTCTCGAAAGCCCGGACATCGACCTGCTGCCCCATTCACGAGGCCTTTTGCACTATTTCAAAAAATAACACATATTACAACTTCAATACATTTCGTATTGTTTCAAGTTACTAGTCTTCTATAGAATTATTGATTTAGTGTTTTTCCGTTCACGCCCTTTTTAGGGTTCCTTTCAAACGTAAAACGAGATCCTTTTGATTTCGCTAGAATGTCTATCTGTATATTCGACTGTTAGAGCATTGTAGCTCATAAACTTTTAAATTTAGAAGTTAGATATATTCATTTTACCCGAAATCAAATATCGTATTAAAATTTTAATCGAATGATTATTTTAAAGGGGGCACAATTTTTGTAAGATCGAAAATAAAAAGTATTTTTTTATCACGAGGCTTAGTTTTCCTGTAAAGTTTTTTTAAGTAGAATAAGGCTTTTTTTTAATTTACTTTGTTTTAAAATGACGACGTGAGAGAGTGACTAAAGTGGTCGTTTTCTAGTATCGGTGTTTAGAAACAGCTTAACATTAAATTATGAAAAACATCTACAATTTCCTAATATGACATACAGGGTGTCCCGTATCACAACGATAAACCGATAGGCGATAGGCCAGTTCATGACGGTCCAGAACCTAATCATTTTTAAAAAAAAAAGTTTCATAGTTTTCAGGTTATAGGCATTTTTTTGAAAATGATGAAAATCGCTACCCTGACCTAAATAATGAGATGCTGTGGCTACAAATTTACATATTTTATTACTATAATTTTTGTTACCCAATCCTGAATAATCCTGCTATTGAGCAGAATTTAA
Organism: Forficula auricularia; assembly: GCA_024734495.1. Lineage (NCBI taxonomy): Eukaryota > Metazoa > Arthropoda > Insecta > Dermaptera > Forficulidae > Forficula > Forficula auricularia. The sequence goes on along the minus strand of JALMQS010000548.1, from coordinate 874,956 downwards.
AATAAAACCATAGGTACTATTTGGAGAAAAAAAAATTTCCGGACATAAGCTTTAAAAAATTTTGATCAGCTAACTCTGAACCATCTTTAATGTAAAAAAAGTCTATTATTATAGCATGGCAAGTTATTTAAAAAATTGGTCCATTTAATTGAGATTTCAAAATGGTACCTCGCTTAGTGATTCATTCTTAAGAAAAAAAAATATTTGTATTTTTTTGGCAAAATTGTCTAACTTAAAAACATATTTGGATAGTGGTTATTTATTTAATATATTAATCAAGATGGGACATAATTAACACATTAAATAAATAACCACTATCCAAATATGTTTTTAAATTAAGATGGGACATAATTGATTAACATATTAAATAAATGACCACTATCAAAATATGTTTTTAAATTAGATAATTTTGACAACAAAATACAAATATTTTTTTTCTAAAGAATGAAGTACTAAGTGTGGTACCATTTTGAAATCTCGACTAAATGGGCCAATTTTTTTATTTTAAATAACTTGCTATGCTATAATAGTAGACTTTTTTTACATTAAAGATGATTCAATGTTGACTGATTAAAATTTTTCAAAACTTAAGTCCGGCAAAAATATATTTTTTTCTACATAAGTATAGTACTTACTTACTTATGTTTTTATTTTGAATTCTGGTCAATGGCAGGATTATTCAGAATTACGTAACAAAAATTATAATAATAAAATATTTAAATTTGTGGCCACAGTATCTCATTATTTAGGGCAGTGTTTCTCAAACTTTTTCGAATGCGGAACCCTTTTCCGTTTGGAATGTAAGCGTGGAACCCGTCAATCTTGTACTTTGAGTTAAAGCGTTGTTATGGGTTGGGATTCACACAACTAATCCAAAACTGTACCTTCTTTTTGAACGATAGAATTTTTTCACCTGCCTTGAATTTTTTTGCGGAACCCTTGGCGAGTTTTCATGGAACCCCAGGGTTCCGCGAAATACACTTTGAGAAACACTGACTTAGGGCATGGTGGCGATTTTCACCATTTTCAAAAAATGTCTATAACCTGAAAACTATGAGACTTTTATTTAAAAAAAAAAAATTAGGTACTGGACCGTCATAAACTGGTTTATCGTTGTGATACGGGACACCCTGTATAAGAATGAATTTGTTTTCTCAAGAACAAATTGGAGATTTGATAGAATATATATATATATATATATTATACAGTTTAACTTTCATTCTTATAGTTAGCTAAGAGACGTGAGAAAATTGGATTGGTGAAAGGGGATCGCGATGAAAAGTTTGACTAGCTTTGAAATAAGGTATGGAACCTCCGTATGCAGTTCGACTCGCAGACTTATTTAGGATTTCGTACAAACGTAAATCAGAACCCTATTAGTGTCGATGCAATGCCTGCCTTTCTGCCCATCTGTCAGTGAATTGTAGCTCGTAAACAAATAGGTATACACATTCATGAAATTTACGAGTTATTTGTATTAATAATTTTTAAGGGGACATCAATGTCTTCTGCTTGGTGAAAATACATATTATATATAATTTCATTTGTTAGAGACTATAGTTTTGAAAGCTTGACCTTTACCTTCACTTCTTTTTTTATACATAATTTATTTGTTTATTCTCTTGGGGATGTGGGCAGATGTGTTATCAGACGGGGTCCAAGCTCCACGCATGTGCCATGCTTCCATGGTTCGATTCCCATTTTCTTTTCTTTCAGAATACAATATTTACAAAAAACAAGAAATTAAATATTTCTAAATATTTTTTTACAATAAGTTTTTTTTTGTAAATTACAAGCAACATTATTGAGAGGTTAGTTCATGGATGAATGACCATCGAATACTGTTGGCATATTCATTGATGCCCCAATCTGAAATCGTCTTTCTTGCCCTTACTAGAATTGAGGGCAGTATGGGTTTGAAGGGGCTACTGGAACAACCCCTTTCTACACTAGAATCACAACGGCTTTATCCCTTTAAGGTATGGGGAATTTTCACATTGACATTATTGACGAGAAGATAACCAATACTCCAATATATTTAAAGAAAAAATAATATTGTCAATGTCTAAAAAATAATAACGTGAAATCTCAACTTACTATTATATATGCCATTAAAAAACAGCTTTTCATGGTTAAATGAGACGAACTGAACGACGAATTTCATTATTCGCCATCCCTGCCCCTTCTAGTAACTGGAACTCCATTTAAAGCTCCATTTTCCCTTGTCCAACTATCTTCAATCCTTTATGACTCGCTTCTCAAGTTCCTTTCGACATCGATCAAACTCTTACCCCTCTTCCTTCTTAAAGAATCAATCCTGACTTATAGATACTTCACTTTCTTCAATCTTATATATTCATTAAAAACAAAAACCAAACCGAAAAATCATAAACCTGAATCACACAAATACTTAAAAAATGTATTAATTTTTATTAATAATAATTCACATATTGATCTAAATAACAATCTTAGTAGAAAGATAAATAAAGTGAGGGATGATGGACAATTAAAAATCTATTATTGAATTCTTATATGTCGAAACTACAAATGTATATAATATGTATTTATCTAGTCCTAAGCCTCAAAAAGAGGAACGACAGAATCAGTAAAATAATATGGGTAAAAACATAATTACCCGCCACCCCGATTTTCTTGTTGAGTCATTGTGGACAGATGGATGAATCCTTTTGAACTGAAGAACTCAAAATGAAATCGGTTAAAACTTTGTGCGTGAGTTTTTGAATATACTTTCACTTTGGTTGGTTCAACCCAAAAGAAACTCACAGTACAACTTCCCCCTATCCGGTTCTCATGACCGCCACCCTCTCTCGCCCATGGATGCACTCTCGCATACTTCACGCGCACTTACCTATCTAAAAGAATATACTTTTTTTTTTTTTTTTATAATGATATTGATACAAGAAGAAGTTGCACCAAGAAGGTACAACCTCTGAAATCCGTGGTGGACCCTTGTAACGTGAAGATAAGGGGAGATTTAGGGATTGGGTAGCAGTCGAAGGTATCTGTGGATGCTGGTCTTGAAAGATTGAAAGTTATAAGTAGCTGGAAAGACGGTCGGGGGAAGAGAGTTCCAGTCTCTAGATGTCATAGGAATAAATGAATTGGCGAATGCGTTTGTTCGATTAGTATCTAGTTTAAGCGCGTAGGGGTGTTGAATTTTAGAAAATCGTGTATTTCGCGCAAATGAAGCCTTTGGTGAGATTATCGATTTTATTTCGTCAGAACAAAAGCCAATGTAATATCTATAAAAAAGGGAAAGGGCGGAGACAGATCTACGATGAGCTAGGGAGTCGAGAGTGTCAGTTAATGTAGGATCGCCTATCAGTCTGATAGCTCACCTCTGAATTGCATCTAAGGTATTAAGAGAATACTTGGAGGCTCCTCTCCACAAATGCGAGCAATATTCAAGACAGGGGCGAATTTGAGCCTTGTATAATACAAGGAGTTGAGTGGGCGTGAAAAATCGTTTGGTTCGGAAAAGAAAGCCAAGCTTACATGCTGCAGCTTTTGCTACTGAGATAATATGGTCATTCCAAGAGAGGTCAGAACCTAAGGTGACTTGTAGGCTTACAAAGTACTAAGTTTTTTATAGGAATTTATTAACCCTTTAACTGCGCCAAAATTTAGTGGTATATAAGCCACACCGGCTTCTGGTTATAATTTTAGTATGACTAGCTGCAAGGCCCGCCTTCGGCTTCATGTCCCCCCGTCACTTGAACACTCCCTCTCCAACCACTCTCCATCCCACCGCCCCTCTCACCAACCCCGGAAACCCCCCCCCCCCCCGCCTCTGATCAGCCACCAACCCAGCAAACCTACTCCCAGGACTCTCCACTCATGGAACCCGCATTCCCTGGACCCCCACCTTTCCCCCTAGATCCCAACCCTCACCCCTGGACCACACGTCTCAATCCCACTTAGGTATATATATATACTAGTAGGTACAGACATAGGCACAAATCCCCCTTAGTAGCCTCCTGGACCCCCACCCCATGACTCCCCACCCTTGGACCCCGTACTCCCTGGACCCCAACCCCCACCCTGGGGGGATGGACATAGAAACATAGGTACATACAGAGGCAGGGACAAATGCCCTTTAGTAGTATGTGATGATATACAGACACAGGGACAAATGCCCTTTAGTAGCTCCATGGACCCCACATCCCAACCCCCAGGGGGACGGACATACATAGATAGGTAGGTAGGTAGTTACAAACAGAGGCAGGCACAAATGCCCTTTAGTAGTATGTGATTTATAAATCACACCAGCAGTTAAAGGGTTAAGACAGGCTGACTATATTATTATTTATTATTATATATATTATTATTTTAATTAATCGTTTCTAAATCTATACTCGGCGACGATGAATCATGTGTTTTGATAATATACTGCATAAACTAATTAGAAATAAATATATAATTTCAAAATAAAATCGTTAGTAAATAAACACTGATGCCGGCAGAATTTCAAAGCTGTTTTTAAACTAAAATTAGATTTATTAAAAATTCTCTTCTTCCATCCGATGAGTTTCTCTCATTAAAATGTGTAATCTAAGTGATTTCAGCCAAAACATATTTTCTGATAAACAACTCATCCACCTAAGCATCAAATCTTCTATTAAAAATAAATTTCTGCTAAGAAAACAAAATCCATTATCATAAATGATTTAATTTATTTAACGGGCTAACCTCCCAATTTCGAATTCTCAATTAATTATTCACTAAGTCTTTGAAATAACGGCCTCCTTTCTAATAAATTTCAGCTTTCTTTGTTTCAGGGTTTGGTAATTAATCATTGTATTTTTTGAAACCCCCTCTCAATTTCGGGCCCCCATGAATACTTATACCACTTTAAAATAAAAAAACTCATAAACGAACGTACACACCCCCTCACAGACATTTTGAAAAAAAAAAATGATGAATATCTATTAAAATATTATCTTTATGGATATTTAATATATATACGCCTAGTATGAAGTTTTCGATTTTAAACAGTTGTTTAATCAGTTCCTAATTTCAATATAAAACAACCCAATTAGAAATATCGTTTTGATATTCTTAATGAATTTTCAGCATACACGAAATTTTATCACTCATTCGCATGCAAACTCTACTTATTTATCCCTATGATTTCGCTTATTTTTTATCAAATTACTTGACTTCCAGTGTTGGTGATTAGGCTCTCTCTCCATTAATTTTTCCTTGGAAAAGTGATCACAGGGATGGTCTCCCGTTGCCTTTTGCATATTACGTATGATAAAATAAAGAGGAGTAAAATTAAATCAGTAAGATTCTAATTTTTGAACTTGTGCCTTGTCGCCCATTAGATGAGTGTTTTTCCTAAATTTATCGTTGAAGAGATAGATATCAGTTCTTTGTGCCTTCAGGCTTTTCTCTTAATTGATCAATTCACGGCGATTTATAGCAATTTTGACATCTTTGAATTGGCCGGAACTTGGGTCGATTTTTCATGGAAGCGATTAGTGGAGCAATTAATTGCCACTAAATGAGCACCATTTGCCCAGAAATAAATAATACTCAGCTAAATAATTTTAATTTAGATGATACTAGGTCTACTCCAATAAAACTACTAATTCCATCTCCTTTAATATATCTGACCAAAAACATAAATGTGAAAAAGGGGCCAAGTTCGGTACAAACTGCTTCGCCGACAAAAGTTGAGATCTAAACGGGTACCAAGTTCCATGGCTGATGCTTAAATCATAGCTATAGGAATGAACAACGTTCCTCAATTGATTTAAAATAAAATTTCTTACGTTCTTTGATATTAAATTTATAACTCTGCAAGTTATAATAGTCAATAAATTACGTTTAATTACGATATTTAATACAAGCTTAAAATTTTCGCTTTTCGAGTTGTTCTATTTTATACTACAAACAATTTAGTTGGATATAAAACTGGCCAAGTTATAAATTTAATATCAAAGAACGTAAGAAATTTTCTCTTAAATCAATTGAGGAACTTTGTTCATTCCTATAGCTATGATTTAAGCAACTGCTATGGAACTTGGTATCCGTTTAGATCTCAACTATTTTGTCGGAGAAGCCGTTTGTAGCGAACTTAGCCCCTTTTTCACATTTATGTTTTTGGTTAGATATCATTAATTTTTGAAAAGTTTTATCCTTTAATTTATCTAAATAATTACATTTAAACATATATATTAATAATTATTAAATATTTCTCATAAAATATCCTTTAAAAACCCGGTCGGTTTTTCATAAATTTCACCCCTTCATTTCGGGCCCCGAAGAAAGGAAAGTTTCTGTTTTTCAATGTCCTCCTTTATTAATGTGCCAAACTTTACCAGTAGGTATGCCCAATTTCAACATTCCAGCTTAATTGTATTTTTATATGTTAATTAAACCTATAATAAATTTCATTTTAGGTCCTGAAATTTCATTTTTTTGATTTTTTCCTCTATTTTCTTTCTTTCTATGAATTCAGTTATTCATGATAGCTCAAGAACAGAAAGAAATATCGTTTGCATGCCAAAATGTTTGTATTTCCAAAACAAAGATCTGATTAGATTTCGGGTTTTCTAGCTTCAGAACTTGATGATTAAAAAATGCTGAAAATCCGTAAGAAATGTCATATTGGAAGTTATCGAACTGTTGTAACTAATGAGTTGAAATTCGGAACAGTTGTTTGTAATAATAAACTACACATCTCTTTCATGTTTCAACTTTTTAGCTCAAACTTTTCGCTTACACAAAATAGCCAAATCACTAAAGTTTTTGGATAAAGTTTTCACTTTTCAATAATATTCGAATTTATAAGCCTCATATTAATCATTTATAGGAAATAATTAAATCCTATCGTTTAAAATTCAATTCATTTATAGAAATAAGAGAATTATAAACTGCTTAAAAAAATAATTGAAAGACAGCAAAAGGATTGATCAAATAAAAATTCGAGTTGTTTATAAAGTAGCCAAAACACTTTCGACTTTTCATATACGCCTGCACGTTAGACTACCATTTCTACAAATCCGTTTGTTGGTTGTCTACATTGCAGGCAAACATTGAAAAGACTATATCCCTTGACTATCACTTATAATTTTAGTGGTCTATTTAATAAAGGTGTATAGATTAATCTTAAATTGCATAGTTCTTATTAATGCCAGACAAAGTGTGACAAATATACTATGTTATTTTTATCCTCATAAGCGAAAAAAATCAAAGAAATAAAATGCATGTATAATGTGTTTCTATACGATATGTGTATATATGAAATTAAGAAAAGCACTAAAACAAATAAATTAAAATTTAATTAAGGAATCTAAATATTGGAGATCAATTGTTTTCATAATTATTATTCCATAATTTGAAATGATTTATACTTATAGGCCTATATTAGCAACAAGTTTATTAATAATAGATTGAATTAAATTAAAATAAATAAATAAATTATATATAGAAAAGAAAAAAAAAATATTGATTATTATATAATTAAATAAATACAAATCTTTTATAAAACAAATTAAATTCGTTTAATCAAACCCAAACTTTTCGGGAGAATTTCTCCCTTTATCAATGGAAATTTTTAAATTAATAAAAAAGTTGCTTTTTCTAAAGCTTGAAAAGTAACACTAAGCAATTAAATATTTTTCATATATGTAGAAAATGATACAAATTTTTTTGGCGACCAAATTTCCTTTAATTCAAATAAAAAATATAAATATTTACGAAAAATTATTTTTCTCAAAAAATGCTTGATAAATATTAGAAAAACAAACCATATCACGGAATTTTTTATTCTAATTGAATATTTATTTTCGTAGATTTTAATTATTGTTTAGTCTGTCCTATACGAGTATATGTCCCGTCACATTCTAAGCAATCAATTTTATAAACTAAATTATTTTGATTCCACAGGTCCCACAGAGGACCTTTTGTTAATTGAATTTTCGTTATTTAAGATTTCGTTCATTTCTAAGTTCGATTCTTTATCTAAGATTTTTTGGATTAGAAAAGTCAAAATTGTGTTATTTTGATTCCACAATTATATACAAGGGGTCCCAGGAACCCTGTACCAGCGAAGGTCTGTGGTCAGGGAACACTAATACCCTTCGATTGAGCCCCCATGTTGTAACGCGATATTTTGTAGTTTTTGAGATATGATTTTTTTTGTTTTATTTTCAGATTTTTTAAAATTGTAGTCGGTTTTGGTTTTATAACTTTTTCTGAGTGGTGTTTCTTTGAGAATTGTTTTGTCAGTATTATGGCTGGAATGTATGTTCCCCTGTTATAAAACACAAAACACTAAAATTCTAACTACTAGTAGCTCAGAATTTGATCGCAAGATTACAATTTCCGTTTGAGAGAAATTTACACTTGATTTCGACTTGAAAAAAAAATAATACTTACACCTGACCGAATGACTTGTAAATAATTTTAAAAACTTTATGGGTTCTTTAGTTCTCCAAATAACACAAAAAAGTTGGTACTTTATTAGAACATTTTTACGCGAAAACGGTGTTCAAAGTTGATACTATCAAAAATAGTGAAATTCATTTCATGCATTTGAAATGACTTTTCTCACATTTTGCGATTGATATGGAGAATAATTATGAATGTTAGGTAAAATAGCTTATTTACTGAACGACCACAATAAAAAAATAAGTTTTCAACAACATGCTTATTCAAACCCATAAAGTTTTTAAAATTATTAACAAATCATTCAGTCAGGTGTAAATATTTTTTTTTCAAGTCGACATCAAGTGTAAATTTCTCTCAAACAGAAATTTTTATCTTGTGATCAAATTCTGGGCTACTAATAGTTGGAATTTGGGTGTTTTGTGTTTTATAACAGGTGAACACACATTCTAGCCATAATACTGACAAAAAAATCCTCAAAAAAACACCACTCACAAAAAGTTATAACCAAAACCGCCTACAATTTTAAAAAATTTGAAAATAAAACAAAAAAAAATCATATCTCGAAAACTACAACATATCGCGTTACAACATGGGGGCTCAATCAATGGGTATTAGTGTTCCCTAACCACAGACGAGCGAAGGCTGGTACAGGTTTCCTAGGATACCCTGTATATTGTTATATAGGCATTTTTAACAAATACGCGCATTTATTTAGGATTTTGTTACTGGTCAAATGTTGATAAGCCGAAGCCACTATATCTATAGATATGGCCTTCGCACACATCTACATTTGGATCAATATTGATGTTGTTTTATATTTATGTCCATGTGTGTGGGGTTAGGGTAAATAATTTAAGGGGTAAGCTTATAGCTATTTAAATTTACAAACAATATACGCGGACCTATTCCCAATAGTGGTAAATGGAAACCCTATAACTCGACTACCTCTATATTTTTCCTTTCAATTTGTCAGGAACTATCCAATTTATACTTAATAAAATTCCTATTTCATTTAAATGAATATACCTATTTATAAAAGTTCTCTATTTAATAAGGGGGAGGGAGTGTGTATAAAGTCGTGTGGTTCGCCACATCGGTATTAGTATCTTCTAAATGAACAATTACATTTTTAAATCTAATATTGTTTTTTCTTTATCTTTATCAGGTGATGTTACTTCGATCGCTCTAACAGTGACTATGGAAAAAGAGGGATGGGCTTGCGCGCAGGCCAAGTGGTCCAGTGGAGTGCAAATGCGCTGACGCTGCTGCTCGGACTGTCTGTCGCCAAAATTCCTCTGCTCCTTCTCCCTAGACCAGGTAAACAAACGTTTACATTATTCTTTCATTTTAGTTTATAATTTTCTACATTTTGAAGAAAAAATAAAGTAAAAACATTTTGCAGGGAAGAGAAATACTCATATTTATTTCGTGTCGAATTTTCACTTAATACATCTCTCTAAATTATATTCTTAATTTAAGCTTTTTCTTACATTCCTTCAACAGAAACAATTTTTTATTTTTTTTTTTTTTTTTTTTTATAAACTTCATATCTCCTTTAAAATTTGCAAACCTCTTAAATTAACTCAATTATTTTTCTTAAATTCATATTATGTGCTGATAGCCATAATAAATTTTCAACAGACACAATTTTTTATTTTATTTTATTTTTTTATAAACTTCGTATCTCCTTTAAAATTTATTAATTAAAAGTGCTGATGGGTTAAGTTACGTCTGTGGTCCTCAACCTTATTTTATTTTTTTGCTCCATTCTTTCCATTTTACAATTGTTCAGAAGATCATTCCGACTTCCCAAGTAAGTCTAATTCAAACAACTTAAAACAACACTTGTTCAGATTGAACTTAACTTAACTACAAGATGTCACAAATGCTGAATAAATCCACCTCCCCCTGAAATCCTAAAATTTTTTCCTAAATAGGATTTCCTCCCGGTTATATAAATTTCGGCTCCGTTGGTTTAGCTTAAGTTCGGCTCGGTTTTAGTTCAGTGGAGTTCAAGGGAAAATATAACCTAGCCGAACCTAATCGGGCTTGTTCGAATCGAATTTTTTTCGGAGTTCTTCGGGTGCTCAATCCCTCCTCTCCATCCAAGGCTTACAGCTTATAATAGGAATCATTCTGACTCTCTAATAATTGACAATTTTCTGGACATTGTTATTTCAAAGAAATACTTAATTAGTAATTAAAGAAATGAGCTCTGATATAAATTATCTTTATAGGAGAGAGTTTCCAAGATGCGGTTCACATTACCGCAATCCTTGGCGAATCGGTCGTGTTTAATTGTCACGTGGAATTTCCCAGCGACCACCCCGTTCCTTATGTCCTCCAATGGGAGAAGAAGGTAGGCGACACGGTAGGCACCAAATACTCTGCTCTTTCTTATACTCTGCTCGCATTTTTCAACCTCTGACCTCTGGGTTGGAGGGTTCAAGTTTAGAAACGTGGGCGAGTGGCTGCAACTTTCCTTTCTATTTCACTCCTCTCCATTTTTCGAATTTTATATATTATTTTTAACTAACTTAAATTCACGATCAATTAATAAAAATTAATCATGACTTTTTGTCAGTCCCAATTATGAACTAAAATATCAATTCATATTTTTATAAATATTTTAAAATATATTTTGTTTATAATAGATACTTCGAGCAATGAAATTCGTATAAAAATTCCACATATAGTCTTAGAGAAATTGCATTGCATTGATTATTAATTTTTCTAAGATTAGTCAAATTTATGTTTTTTGATCAAGACATGACACAAGTTAGGCTTTTTACGCCAATTCGTGTTAAGTCTATGTTAAATGCAATCTAATTTTTAAGTAGGTAAATTTAATGAGATTCCTCAATCAAGCTAAATTATTTTCATTATTAATTTTGAAATTTTCATTAGAAAGTCCATCGAAAAATAATATTTTATCATCTGAAGTATTGAATAACTAATATCTTTACTGATTAATGATACATTTGAAATCTTTGTGATTAAAATCAGAGTAGTGTCATTACAATTTTAAAAACCTGTTAAAGATAGACAAGTAGAAAGTCATAAAATATATAAAATGAGACCATATAAATCTATAAATTATCTGCAAATGAGATTTTTAAGTTTTATTTTCTAGTTAATCATAAGATTAATATTTTTTTATTAACCTGAAAAATCATAAAAATCATCAATTCAACCTAATGGTAGATACTAGCAGTTCAACAATACCTGTATACAATTGCAAAGGTTCTATTCCTTAAAGTTGTACATCTTTATTTTATTAATTTAATTCTAAACCTATTAATAACTAGAATAAACAAACATACAATTTTACTATTCACTAGTGAAAATAGTCGTTACAACTTCCAATATCAGCCTTTAGGCCTCTCTCTTCAATTCCATTAGGGTGCACCCAACTCAATTTATATGCTAAGCTATTTTAACTGGGTAGCTCTATAAAATCTTATTTCTAAACTATTAATTTTTTCAATCAACAAAGCTACAAATCTTATGAATTTAAAAACATTAAGTTAATCCTCGAAACAATTAGATGAAACATTGTGAAATATTAATAAATTGCTTAATCTTTTGTATTCAGATTGTTCTTTGGCACTCCAACAATATAAGTATTACGCGATGGGTTTGCTCACCCTATTTTATGACTATATTGTATTTACATAAAAAAAAAATATTTCATGCAAAATATTCAATGGTTCTAATTATGTCCAGTTGAACTATGAGAAAACGCAGAGGATGGTTTACACTGTGTATCGCTACTTCTGTTCGCTTGAGATAAATATATTGCAAAATATTCAAGACATTTCTATCATATCATATAATATATCATATAAATATTGCGACTATCCTTTGCTTCCTTCCCCTTTACCATAAGTTCCTTCCTCTCTCTTCTCGCAGCCTTTACTTCGCCAATTACTTTTATCAAGTATCTAAGAAACATTGAACAAAATTTTGAAAAAGATGAGTATATCTTGTTTTGAATTTGTCACCTATCACTATTTATTAATTGATTATTTATGCAAATGAGTAAATTTATTAGCCTTGTTTTTGTAGCAAAGAGCCTAAATTTAGTAATATTATATAAATTGTAACCTAAATATATTATATATATTTAAATACTTCAAAACATCAAAAGATAATAAAAGAAAAACAAATTATATTAAATAAAAAACAGTTTAAACCACACTAGTTTAGAAAAAATAATCACAGTGTTTATTATTTTTATTTTCAATAAAGTCCAAATTACAAAAATAATAAATTTGTTATAGGTAATGTATATATTTTAGGTAACTTTTTCACATATAAAAGCAAGTGAGAAATTTTCATTATATAATTAGTATTTTATTGAATTTTTTATCGAACATAGTTTGTAGATTAGTCCAAATTTTTTTTTTTTTCATTCATAAAACAAAAATGTCATAAAAAAATCATTTTTAACACATTTGTTTTTAGTAAATTATTTAATTTCTAATTTCTTATCATTAAAATAATTGTTCATTTCTGTTCAGGTTCTTTGTTACAACTAAGCTTTTTTCAAATTTGATTTGATGCCACTAGAGAAAAATACAACGACCCAAAAGACGAGTCTAGGAGAGAGAACAGAGCTTCTTTAATAGCACACAAATAAGAAATAATTATTTTGCACTTTTCAAGTTTTTTTTATGATTAATTAATATTTATTTTTTATATAATATGTTTATTTATTATATTATTTCTAATTTTTTAATGTATGTCTTTATATAAGTCTTCTATTAATTATACCAGTTCAACCAATGACTTTCAATGTTCATTTTGAATTTGGAAATGTATGGATTTTTTAAATTTAGAATGTTTTATTTAGATTGAATTTTAATTTCAAACTTTGAATGATCTGAGGCTGTCTTTGGCAAATACTGGTCTAGACTAAAGGCTGGATTTTCCTAAATAGAACTAGCACTGATTGCTGGCTGCCTCACTTCTTCATTAAACATTCATCTCTCGCCAATGCACATTCATTTATATAATCATTATCAATTAAAATCACTTCATTTACACATACTATCTAAAATAATATTTATTTCCTATCAGTTCTATTAGTTAATTTGTCTCATTAACACATACAAACATCTTTTTTAACATTATCTTTTACTGATAGAGTTTACATCTACACCCACTTATATATACAGCTTTATTATTTCTATCTATAGTTGAAGCAAACATACATTTTTTGGCGCTTAGGTAATGAGGGCTCAAATGCAATTAATAAATTATTAACAAATTATTGTCTCATTTACTTACTTCTTGGCCAAATTTCTTTTTGTTTTTAAGGCTCTGTTTAAAAAATAAAACGGGACTCTATTACTGTCGCTACAATGTCTGTCTGTCTGTCTATCCGTCAGAGCAGCGTAACTCAAACATAAAAACTTGCAATTTATTATACAAATTATATGTATTCATTTTTCTCCAATTCAACAATCGTAATAAAATTTTAATTGAATGATTATTAATGGGAGGGTCTAATTTTATGTGAGGTCAAAAATAAAAAAATAAAATATTTTTTAGCATCAAGTGTGAGGTATCTTTATTAAGACCTCTATAACTTTTTTAAGTTTATTTTTATTTAAAATAACGGTGTGAGAGAGCCCAAATTGGCCATTTTTAGGTGATTTTTGTATCTGTCGACGTTTAGAAATGGCTTAACTTAAAATTATGAAAGAATTTCACCTATCATTCCTTCCTTATTATCAACTACAAATGAGAATGGATTTGATCTCAAATATTTTGAGAGTTATAAGGTACGGAACTCTCGGAATGCGCTATGCTATCTGACTCGCACTCGGGGGCTTTTAATATAACAAATTTATAAAGAGATTTTTTTTTCATTTGTTTTCCATGGGATTACAGTTTTTAAAATAACCGTATTTATGATTCCCTTCAAACATTTTTTATACAATTATTAATCAAAATATTTACCTATATAGATTTTTTTAATTGATACAATTTCTTCTCTTATTTTATTTATTTCTTTTGTTTTGCTTGAAATGTTGTAAATTAGGACCCGTGCGGATAGCAATCTCTGTCTCTCTCTCTATCTCTCTCTATCTCTGTGGCTCTATAATTCCGCATGACATTTTTAATGATCACTGCTAGCCTATAATAATTTTTTTCTATATCTGCATTCACTATATTTCCAACTGATGTTTTGGCTTTATGTTGTTATATATTCATTTTCTTTTAGATACATTTTTTTACCTTATTAAAAAATTTTGAATTGAAATTTTTTTTTAATTAATTATTACATTTTATGTTTTCACTTAAATAGATATCTCTAAATAAAGTAAACAAAAATTGTAAAAAAATGCAAAATTATGAATAGTTTGCTTACAACTTGATCATAAATATCTTCTTGAATTTTTTTCTTGCATGGCTTTACTCTATATTAAGTAGTTTGAAATTAATTTTTTTAAAAGCAAATTAGCCTTCTCTGACCATATATTTAGTTTAAATATAGCTTACCTTTTATGAGTATTGGCTTTTTAAAAATTTTCTTTAATATATAACTACTAGTGAAATTACCCTTTGAAGCGGGATAATGTAAACAAATCATGTAAGTCTTGTCTAGATTTTTAAAATTTGTTTTGAATTAGGATTAAATTAAACATATGAAATTTTGTATCATTAAGGGGTATGAAACTGTAGTGATCAGTGATTCCTTATCCCTTCACATCTAAATACATATATTTCCTCTCTACACTTAAAACACACACACACACACACATATATATATATATAATATTTTTAGAGACACTGGACTTCACTTCCAGTTACTGTCCTGAATCTTATAAGTTTCATTCTATCAAATCCAAGTTAATGTAAAAAAAAACTACCAAAAATTAAAGGAAAAAAATGTATATATAATAGTTAAACATCAAATAAATTTTAGTCGTTTTAATGACAAATTTTCATCATTCAATTTTTACTACAGAAGTTATATCAAACAATATACAATTACACAACTGCACCTATACAAGTTTAGAAATACTCCTATAGCGCTATATTTCTTTTTAATCAAACATTTCATTCAACTGATTCATTCCATTTCATCTTGCATTTACTTGCGCATTTTTACTCATAGTATTCTTATTTCTTAATTGTTTTGATATTTTATATGTTTATATGCACGAGTCTTGAATCTGAACTTATTTATTACTGCTACTGCATGGAACGTAAAAATAAAATGTTTAATAATCTATATATTTTTGATAACATTGATGTTTGGCCGGGTGGGTTGGGGGTTTGTGCATTTGTGTTCATGCTATTTAGGGCAGCGAAATACCTATCTACATTTGGTACGACGGCTACCCGACGCACTCAGGTGAGGGATATGAAGGCCGAGTTTCTCGCGTGACACCTGATTCCCCTTTCGGCCTGGCTTCTCTTAATCTTACTAACATCCAGGAGTCGGACCAGGGGTGGTACGAATGTAAAGTGGTTTTCCTCAATAGACCTCCAAAACCTCACAAAAACGGCACATGGTTCCATTTAGATGTTCATGGTAATTTAAAAAAAATTACTTTTTTTTGTAATATAATTTGTTTTAATTCAAATACAGTAAAATGCTAAACTAATAGTTAATCCCTCATGTTCTTATTATCAGCCTCTTAAAATAAGTATTAAATTTTTTTTTTGTTCTTATTCAATCAAAATTTTTAAAAAATAGTACCTAAAGGCTGTTCAAGTATTACATAAGCATATTTTTGTTGATTTTAGACGCCTTAATTCTTTTATAAGAAAATCTTAGCAAATGAAACTGTTGAAATTAATAAGCAATGGATAAGGGAAAATGAAACATTTTTTAATTTTATTACAACCCCAAAATCTGTTTGGAAAATACAATACAAAAAAATTCTATATTAAAAATTTTTTGATACTCCAAGTTCCTTTGTCATCAAAAATAAAAAAAATTGATATCCTTCCAGTTTCTAAACATGCTTACGTAATATTTGAAAGACCCGTTTTGCACTACAAATAGATTAGGCTTGAAAATAAGTAAAAAAATTAAATTAATATTTTTTGCCCATTTCAAAACCTGTAGTAACCTCAATTCAATATATTTTTTGCAACATCCTACATACTAGAATAGTTTTGAAATCAACAAATTTTATATTCATTCTATATGAATTGTAACGATACTTACAAATAGAAATATTGTTATCAGTGATGTACAAAATAAGAAAATTTAATAATTGTTTTACTTATAAATTAATAATATGATTCAAATATATTTATATTTTTTTTTTGTTTTTTATTGCAGCTCCTCCTCGATTTTCTGTTACACCGGATGATACAATTTATGTCAGTCTTGGCAATGATATTATTCTGAATTGTCAAGCTGAAGGTACCCCAACCCCCGAAATACTCTGGTATAAGGATGCAAATCCGGTAGAACCATCTGTTACTGTAGGGATTTTTAATGATGATACAGAACTTCGTATTTCTAATATCCGACATGAAGATATAGGAGATTTCACATGTATAGCTCGAAACGGCGAAGGGCAAATTAGTCATACAGCCAGAGTGATTATAGCAGGCGGACCAGTAATAGTAAATCCTCCTCAGAACCAAACCAAACTGGAAGGGGATAAAGTGGAATTTGGTTGTTCAGCAAAAGCCAATCCAGGAAATGTAACCGTAAGATGGTTTTGGGATGGAGTCCCAGTGAAAGAAGTTTCTGCGTTAGAAACTCGAGTCACTGTACGTCGGGATGGTTCTTTAATCGTGAATCCTGTTGCTGCTGATGATTCTGGTCAATATACATGTGAAGTTTCTAATGGGATTGGCGAGCCTCAAACTGCATCAGCCTATTTAAACGTCGAATGTAAGTTAATTTATTCATTAATATTTAACTTACATTACATATTTAATTATATTTATAAGAATAATATTCAAATAAAAAATTAACCCGTAGAATTATCAATTTTATTTATTTTTATTTGTTTGTTTTTTGGCGTTAGGAAGAAACTTATAAAATATGAGACCAAGCGCCTATACTAAAATTTAATATTCAACGATTTTCTACTATTCTTAATTGATATGCGAATTGACTACTTTGAAATTTCACAAATAAAGTAGAACAAAAACATAAAACATTAAAATTTTCTTCTTTTATTATTATATATTATCATTATTAAAAAAATAATATATCTTATCTTATTTGAATAATTTCAAATTTTTTATATAAAACTGCTTTGTAATAAAATATATGTAATTGCAATGATAATTTCAAGGATTAAGTTATTTTTCTACCTAACTTAATATTTTTCTTAGGGGTTATCAGTTGAAGTCCTTAGATCTTGATATGAATATATCATTGATTCTTCTTTGAATTAGGTACTCTTTTTATTTAAATTTTTTAGACCAACTTTTTATTCTGTATACCTGTCACACTTCATATTCTTTTCAAATTCAAAGCAGGAGTTAGAGTCGCTATTTAAGTCGGTTTTCTATATCATTGATGACACTTCCGACAACCTCTTAATCCACTCAGTTGACTGGTGGGGCCAAAAGGAGATTTCACTATATTGGCCAACTTTAATCCCTTTTTCTGTCTTGTTTTTTTCTTTTTTTCACTTATTCACTTTTATTCATTATACATGTCTTTTACTTGTTTGGGTCGAGATTATCAAATACACAATATAATTTTGGTACTAATTTATTTTACACTTGGATTTAATTTAGAGAACCTTAATATATTATTTGATTTATAATAGGCAATGCCTATGTATACAGATATATGCTTATTCCAAGTCTCGGTATTCTTTTTAGTCCCCTAGCGTATTATAAAAGAACACAACCCATCAGATTTGAAGTTTATGTTAATCCTAGCTTTTCTCTTGAAGAATAGTCCCGTTCTCCACTTTCTTTGAATCCATAGTTTAACTTATTATCACTAGTCATCAAGGTTTTTCTTTTGAAAAAATTAATTTCCTTTAAACGTCATCCATCACTATATTTCGCCAAGATCTACCAAATCATTTAAGGTATTATAGAAACATAAAATTGCGTTGTTATATTTTCATCACTAGTTATATTGTTGGGATTATTTGTTCACAGACTCAATACTAGCCCCATTATTAACGGAGAAATAATTAACTCTCGCATATAATAGTAAATCCAACCAGTGTAATTCTTTTTAATTCCGAAACTAATTTAAAATCTATTTTTTTGTTATAGTATTACAAAAAATCATTAAACGTGAGAAAGAAATTATATAATGATTAAAACATTGAGCGACTATCATGTTTATACAACCATTTACTTTTTTTATTTATATTTTTATAATAAAAAAAAAATTAAGATTCTTTGCAAAAAATATTCCATTAATCTTTAATATACCACTAAATGAATATTTATAATTATTTTTGCAGATCCGGCGAAAGTAACATTCACCCCAACAGTACAATATTTACCTTTTCGGCTGGCTGGTGTTGTACAATGTTACATCAAAGCAAATCCACCTCTTCAATATGTTACCTGGTCGAAGGATAGGCGATTACTTGAACCATACCAATCCAAGGATATTGTAATTATGAATAATGGTTCATTGCTATTTACAAGGGTAGGTTATAACATTTTCACTATTTAAAAATTAATTTTTTTATTATGTGAAATACAATCACACCCTCAAGTGTAAGTAAATATATAAGTATGTCTTGAGTTTTCACTTTAAACACACTTTTTGAGGTCTCCTTAATCAACATTTACAGCCATTCTTCTGTCTGCTAGTCACTATATCTTTCTGTCACTCTTTCTTTCTGTTACCATGATAACTCGAAAACAGTAAATCTCAAAGAAATGAAATGTAAAATTTAATTTACTTTAGAGACATTACACCAATCTTTTATTTCAAACCAGCACACTTTAAAGTAGACTCTTTACTTTAATTTTTTCGCTTTAACGATTTTTTAAATTTTCTATATTTATTACATATTCTTTTTTTATCTATAAATTTTATAAAAATCGTATGTCTGTGCGAAGACTTAAATGACTATTTTAAAAGATTAAACAATCTAAAGATTATGCTTCCATTTCCTTGTAATGCATTTCTTTTTTTATTAATAAATAGTGTTTAAAAAATATCTTTCAAATAATTTTTGACTAAATTTTATTTTCATTTGATTTTATTATTACTTGTAATTATTAAATTTTAATGTTGAATTGTTATTAAAATCTGATAAGAAAGTCCCTTGATGTACACAAAGTGACTCTAGATTTAATTTATCATTTGTTTATGAAATACTTCATTTTTAAAAAGTAAAGTAGTTCGAAATTTGTATTTCTATTTAATTATTGTTTTAATTTTTTAGGTGAATTTGAACCATCAAGGCCAATATACATGTACACCTTACAATCAACACAGTACCCAAGGACCTTCAGGACCTATGGATGTATTAGTTCGAAAACCACCGGTCTTTACAATTGAGCCTGAAAATTTCTATCAACGTAAGGTTGGAGATACTGTTGAGATGCATTGCGAAGCTCAAGAAGGAGAAGGGTCACAGAAATTGCCAATTCAATGGCAACGGGTAAAGAAATTAATTTGTCTTTTAAAATTTAAAAAATAATCATTTCCTTGTAGATATAAAATTATTTGAATTTTTATTTTTAATAAGTCTCTATAATCCTATTGAGTAAAGCCGTTTTCGTTTCTTACGGAGATAGAGCGTTGCGACTCCACGTATACCCTTTAGTCGTTTCAAATTTATTCCACGATACCCGACTGGGATTGGGCGACTGTAAGTGTAAATATAGTATGGCAACAGCACACAGTGCTTGTAGATGGTCATCCTTACCAGAACTAACCGCGCTACACTAATAAAAAAAAACACGTTCCTTAACTTCGGTGATCCTTTGGAAACAGGTCATATAAACATGCTAAGGAATTTGTAAATAGATAAAGAACAAGACACGTATAAAAGAAAAAGACTACCCATGGAGATCTTCAGAAGTACTATGAATCTGTTCACCAGAATATGAAAATACAAAAACAATTACCTTTAATAGAAAAAACAATAGTCATTAATATTATCACTATTAATAATCATGAATGGAGTTGAAACGTGGACAATATGGCTTAGGGAGCGCCGATGAACAGAGATTTTTTAGATTAACTGGTGGCGGAGATTACTTTAAATACTCTGGACCACTCATACGAATATCTCCATCCTAAGAAAGCTCAACAAAACGCTTATCAACTACCATATACTTGAAAATCATAAGATGGTGTCATCTATTAAATCCGTTGAAATGGAATATTTTTAATTAAATGTCAGAGGGGTTGTTTTTCACCCCCTCGGGAATCGAACCCGAGTGCCAGTAACAGCAATCCGGGTCACCTGGCTCACCTGCGGGATACGAACCACTCTGACATATGCAAACGCGTAAAATATTTTACTCAAAGATTGTTATCTTAATTTGTAAAATTTCGCGATATAGTGATTCTAAATTTAAACATATAGCCATGCCATATAATTTAAATAAAGGTGGTTGAGTGTTTCGAATTTTGAAAAAATTCAAAATTCGAAGGGCAATGGAATGACTTTTCCTAATTTAATATGAAAGATATTAATTTGCCGATGGTAATAGATTCAAATATACTAGAAAATCATAAGATGGTGTCATCTATTAAATCCGTTGAAATGGAATATTTTTAATTTAATCTTATGATTTTCTAGTATATTTGAATCTATTACCATCGGCAAATTAATATCTTTCATACCATATACTTGTTTTTTGTCCACATCCGTCTAGAAAAATGTATTATTGAGGATAAGCAACCACCCGGCCGATCTCCCTCCGGGTGGATTAGGTCAATACATTCCTGACAGCCCTCTATAAAAGAGCTCACAAAAAGCATTAAATCGCCAAAAATGTCAAGGCTAAGTCCGGCGGTCTCTTATAAAGCAAACTGATAATGATGAAACTGTTTTTAAATAAATTAATATTTTATGATAATAATAAAATTACAAGGCTATATAATAACATTTCATTTATTTTCCCAAGTTTAAAATCATCTCTCGTAATTTCACTTTGAAAAGATCTAATACTTTGTTTGATATTCAGTTTTGATAATACTACTATTAATTCAAATTCACTTAATGATTCGATATTTATTTGTTTTAAACATCAATTTCTTGAATTCATGACCTTTCATCTAATATAATTTTTTTTATTTATTTACAGCGTGATGGTGCCCCATTACCCCGCAATCGAGTGAAGCTGAGTGGCGGTAATATCACTATCGAGGCCTTACGTCGTTCAGATTTCGGTTTTTATCAATGTGTTGCATCTAATGATGTAGCTACTATTGTTATAGTAACACAATTAGTTGTGGAAGGAACTCAACCTCATGCACCTTATAATGTTTCTGGGAATGCTAGCGAATTCGCAGTCACACTACAATGGTTGCCAGGATATAGTGGAGGTCCTGATTACAAACAGGACTATACAATTTGGTAATTTTTATAACACTAAAAGTTCTTTTTATTTACTTTTGAGAAAAAGTTAACTTTTTTTAGAATATATGTATCTTTTGGTCTTCTTATTTTTGTTGTAATTATCAAATTAGTTTACTATTATAGAAGTCCCATAAAAATAAAATGACATACGAGCAAATACTTGACAAACTAAAACTTAAAAAACTTGGAATGAGAAGAGAAAGAGGAGATGCTATTGCCTACAAAATCCTACACAGACTCTATGAGACAACAGACCTATCAGAACTCTACCAGATCAGACCACCTACATCTCTTGGAACCAGGACTATGAAACTAAAAATCAAGACATAAAATACTGCAAAATAAAAATCTTCTTGCAAACAAAAGTGTTGATTTCTGGAATCAACTTCCTGAAGAAAAAGTCACATCACCATCATTAAATGGGTATAAAAACCTAAATGATCGCTACATAACTCACTTATATCAATTATAAAAAAAAAAAAAAAAAAAATAGAATTATTTTTTTTCTTTATGTGAAATTCTGTAGATTGTTTTTTTTTATATGGTCACCACATCATTGTATATTTATTTCTTTTTATATAATCCCTGCATCATTGTAAAGAGAAAGAAAATCTTGCAACGGCTGCACGATGCAATCCACAACAACATGTATCCAGATTTGGGCATAATCAGAATTCTTTTGCGTGTAATATTATTCTTTGGTTATCAATAACTATATTCTGATTTAAGTTTTATGATTTCTAGGTATAGAGAAGCAGGGATTTCCAATTGGTCTTCAATTCCAGTTACCCCAAGTGGTAGTACTCAGGTTACAATAAATCAACTACAACCAGGGACTACATATGAATTTCAAGTAGTTGGAAAAAATATATTGGGCGATGGTATGCTCAGCAAAGTCATTACCGTCCGCACCTTAGGTGAGAAATTTAAGCAAATTATATTAATTTAATTACAAATTTGCAAGATTCAGTGTTTAGAAATGATCAAGAGCTGCAAAACAATTATTTAATGTTAATTTAATTCATTAATGTTAAAATTTGGCTTATGATATTATTTACACCAAATGTGCCTAAAGTCTGCATATTTATCAGCAGGAAGGAGGTACTATTTGTCAATCTGATCCTGAATGTATCGTCAATACTATACCATTTACATTCGAAATAAGTAAGATATATTACTTTAGTGAAAGTAGCCCGAAGAATTAGAAACACATGTTTGTGAAATAAAAATTCTAGAGAAAGAGATATACTTGAATTTCTGACTTTAATACATTTTAGAAATACAAGGAAAATAAAGAAAATGGAAATACTAAATATATTCCTATGGCGAGGAAGGAATATATATTTGAGTTCCTATAAAAACCTTAAGTTTGGAGAAAATAAAATACAATGAGAGAACGGAAAATTTTAATACTCATTCATTTTAAATAATTTTCTTGACACAATAGAGATTCAAATCTCAATAATTTTTTCTTAGAGGAAGGAATGCCATGTTACCAGGCGGGTAACTACTGGTGGGCTGGATGTCTTACTTTGGGCCCACACAGAAATCCCTAAAATAATTCGAACTATTCATATTTGGGCGAAATACAATAGAGAATGTGATCCAGGTCCACCCTAGAAAATAATCTACGTCAATGTCTGTACTGGAAAAACCTTCAAAATCAACATGTCCAGAAAATTTTAAATGTATTATGTCAGAAGGGTTGTGTTACCCTCTCGGGAATCGAACCCGAGTGCCAATTAAAATTACCCATTCTATTTCGGATCTAGTAGATGACATCCTCTCGAGATTTCCTTATAAATTTAAAGTTCCCTTTTATTGGCAATTTGAACTCTTACATCCAGAAAAGTTAAATTAAACTAACAATTTTCCTCATTCTCCAAAAATTCTTTAAATTTTCAATTATAAAAATGTTTTCGTTATGATTAAAGATATCAATCATATGATATTAATATACAAAATTTGATACAGATGGCGGCATCACTAGGACACTAAGTCCTATAGGAGGTCCAAACACTAATAAAGATTGGCCCAGTACGGTGCCACCTGGTAAGGTGACATTAAATTCTTTATTTGCATTCGTAACTTTGCATATGTTTTTCAATTAATTTATTTTATTGTTTTAATTTTTAAAATCTTAAATATTTTTTATATCCTTTTATTTATTTCTTATTTATCTTTTTCCTCAAAATGAATCAACTAAATTAAATATTACATTTAAGCATGGCCTCTTATATAAAAAAGAATGCACACATTTATGAATGCCGATTGAAATACTTTTTGTATTTTTAACAAAAGTATGCAAGATAACAACTTACAGTATAATTGATTATTTATTAACTGTTGTTTTCTATTTATTATTTCTAAATATCTCAAGTTTATTTTTTATAAAATATTACTAATATTATATAAATCTTTTGAATATATATTATTTATAGATATATAATTAGTTTTAAAAGTTAAATCTTTTAATTTATAAGAGAATTTTTCTTTCTGGTCGTCAGCTACGGCTTTGGGACATAAACATACACACAAACTTTCACAGATTTAGTATATTAAATATATATTTATTAAATTTTTATGATAAAATTTTCAATATATGCACAAAAGCATAATCCGTGTTTTTCCATTGTGATTATTGACTTATATGATAGTACGAATTATATGGCAATTAGGGGTCCATTTAAGTATTATAAACACAAAATCGCGATAAGTCCATAAAATACGTACGCAACAATGGGGGGTGGGGGAGTGAAACTTTTAGCCTAACTATGGGACCCAATATGGGACGAAGAGGGAATCAGAGTAGTCACATAGACGAGTCGTCACATAGATACATCAATTTCTTTTTTATTCTTTTAACAATCATATTCACAAATCTTAATTTCATTTTAATTAATACAATTACTATATATATATATATATATATACTTGGATTACTGAAATTTTAGAAATTATCATTCATTTTACGTTTCAAAAACGGGGGTTGGCTATATAGCTAGAGGGGTGTATGAATTGGGACAAGGGGGAGGAGGTCGATAAAGCCTGGTTTTAGCGTGATGTATTTTGTGGACGGCCACAAATACCCAATATTTTTATCAATAAATCAAAATCTATCGATAAAAAAATTAAAAATCAAAAATAATCACTGAAAATAAAATAAATAGAGAATTTTAAGAAATTTAAATAAAAACAAATTAAAATTAATTAAACGATTGAGTTTTCACAACTATTGTTAACTCATAAATGTAACACTATGAAACCATGATTAAATATAATAGTATCTACAATTAAAATATAACTATTGATTTAAACCATAAATAATTAAACTAAAAATTCATTAATAAATATAATATAACCTTGCCATCATTTTAGGATTAGATCATTTTTAATTTATAAAATAAAATTGAGGTAATATTCCGGTTGATTAAAAATATAATTGAAATAAGAATCGGTTAAAATAAATTAAAATAAAATAAATGCAATATTAAATAAAATAAATAGAAAAGTAGATAATAAGTTAATAAGACATCCTTATTTCATATTAATATTTAATTCTAAACTTTTCTATTTATTGAATTTAAAATCAATTTCGTTCAATTAAAACCAAAAATATTCCTTTATTCTTTACTCATTTACAGAGGTGGGGAACCTTTTTACCCTGAGAGGCCACATTTAAAATAGCAGTAACAAAGGAGGCTATATAAGTTTCAATACCGATAAATGTAACTTTTGTAAAGTTATTGCTGTTCAAATTCAATTTTTTTTTATTTTAAATTCTATTTTTTTTTTTATTTTAAATTCAGTTTTTCTTTATTTCAAATTCATTTCGAGGCCACATAAGAAATTCAAAAAGGCCACATGTGGCCTTAAGGCCACAGGTTCCCCACCTCTGCTCTATTAGTACATTTTTAGCAGTTAGTGTAAAACATTCATCTTACTATTTTTTTAGGAACTAGGTCAGACATTAATATCAGTTTAACATCTTGTAGGGCAAAATAGATAGCTCTTTTTCTTAAAAATACACATTAATTAGATCAAGTCTAGACGGATGTTTGTTCCTCTTTTTAGTTACCATTGTTTATAATGCCTTTGATTATAGAATAGTGATAGCCCAATAGGAAATTAACATTAAATAGTATTATATAATTTTAAAACAAATATTTTTTTTTAACAGTTTCATTCATTACAAGATATATAAAACAGTTTTTATATTACGTAACTATTATGAATTATTTTTTATCATTTGAAAAACAAAATATATAGATTTGATATATTTCTGAATTGCATGTTTGTGATTCCCGCATGTATTTCTGAGCTTTTTTATTTACTTTTTATTTGTATTTTTTTTTTTTTTTTATTTATTATTATTTACAGACATCAATGATTCTAGCCTTGTAGTTTTACCTACCGACTCTAGTGGTGGAAGTTATTTTCCTCCAGTGTTTAGACCTAAAGGTTTGTGCACCTTTATGATTTTATATATATTATTATATATTATGATTTTATATATATTATTAAATTATATATCTATTTTTTTTCACTTAAAGATTATAATAACAAAGAAAATACGCTTGTTTATTTGCAATACATTAAAATTTAAGTAGTTAACTTTATAAAATCAACTCCAGAATCAATAATTTTATTAAAGCCGCATGTCAAATTTTAATAATTATTGCATTCTAAAAACTTTTTATATATACTAATCAAATCATATATTTTTATTTTTTATTTCTTTAATATAATTTTCACCAAATTTTCTTATTTATTTGTGAGTAAATTAATTTTTTTTTTTTTTTATTAATATGGAATATAAAAAAATTAACATTTTCGTTTTAAATATGTGATAAATTTTATATGATAAAATTAATTTTTATTAATATTATTAATTTTTTATTTTTAATAAAAAACTCTATATATGTCTAAGGACCTCGTCCAGGCCACCCACGGAACTTGACTGTCACGGAAATCAGTAACGGCTTTGTCATTTCATGGCAAGCGCCGCTTGAAAGAGCTCATCTTGTCCAACATTATACCATCAAATATAAAACGGACGGCCCTTGGAAAACGCTCAACCATCGAAATATTCGACCAGAAGAAACTAGTTTCTTAGTAAATGTATAAATATATAAATATTAAATAAAATTTTTACTAAGATTTATAAAACTTTGAATATATGTATTTTAAATTTAATTTAGGGGTCGTCCATAAAATACGTACGCAATAAGGGGGGAGGGGGGGGAAGCGCCATAAAATATGTGACGAGGGAAAAGAAGGATTAAAGCAAATGTCACGCCACATAGATACATCAATTTCATTTTATTTTTCTAACATCCATGCTCACAAAACTTATTTTCTTTTAAATAAATATAATTTCTATGAATATACTTTTATTATTGAAATTTGTACAAATTATCATTCATTTTTCGTTTTAAGAGTGAGGTTGACTGGGGTATCTTGACTTAATTATAACTCAAGAGGTCTACAAAATGTGAAGAGCTGTGACGGGGGAAAGGGGATGTTTTGATTTAGCTTGACGTATTTTATGATCGGCCTCTTATTGGATAACAAATACCTATCGATTTATTAATTAAATTAAAAAATGTTTTATCTGATTGTTTCCAGTAAAAAGCCTTGTCGGGGCTCGAACATATTATTTCCGAGTGCTGGCCAATTCAGTGACTAGTTATGAAAGCAGTGAAGAAGTTAAGTATTCTGTTCCTGCGCGCGTTAAACATAAGGCAATAACAGCCGGCGTTGTGGGAGGAATACTTTTCTTCATTGTTGCTATCATATTGTCAGTGTGTGCGGTTAAAATATGTAATAAACGTAAACGACGGAGACAAGAAAAAGGTATTATCCATAAGAAATTACAAAACTAGTGTACCTATTATTTTATATATATTAGAGCAGGACCGGATCTAAAGAGGACTTTATATAGTTTTCTTAGAATATTTTAAATACTATTTTTTCATTTATACAAGTAAACCTTCATACAAGGATGCTGGAATTATTTCTAGAATATTTTGGTGGTGAAATTTGGAGGCTGTGGGAAACAATTTTATGGTACTTTCTAAATAATATAGTGAACACCAATATCAGTATTATTAATATGGTGTTCACTTCATTATTTACAAAGAGGCATAAAATTGTTTCCCAAAGCCTCCAAATTTCATCACCAAAATATTATACTGTCTTTTTCTTTTCTTATATTCTAAATTTCAGCTTTACAAATTTTTAAAATTTTGAGATTTAATAATTTTAATTTTTTAAAAACGTAGTGAGATTTGAACTAAAACTTTTCAATGAGCTCTCTACCTGATACTACCCTACTTGAGTTTGAAACTTTATTTATTAGTTTAAACGGAGCTATGGATAAATGAGAATTATGTTATCGTTATTATCCCATGGGGCAAATTATCACCCAAATCAGCCTTTCCCCCCACCCCCTTTCTCCTCCTGGAAAAACTTAATTAATGAAAGTATTTGAATATTATAGTTGTTGATAACAACTTATTATATATATGTATCTGTTAGTAGTATATTATTATAAATAAATTAATCTTTATTTAAAGATGTAATTGTTGCAAGATTTAGAGATATGATAATAAGTACTGTAGAAAGAGAACGTGAATAATGAAATTAGGGATTAATATGAAAGGGAGGTATTTCCTCATTTCAGACTACCCATACCCGTTAGATTATAGGCTGTAAGCATAAAATATTGTCTCAAAAAAATTAAATAATTATCACTATTTGACAACTAAAAAAAAGGCTATTCTGCTGTTTAATAGTAAACATCCATATTAATATTTAGATAATTTTTACAAATTGAGATATTTCTAGTTGGGTCTTCTTTAATTCTTAGGGTTTTTCCTCAATTATGCGGATAAAAATTGAATATATTTCAAAAGGGTGTTTAGAAAGAACCAGAAGCTAGTAAGAGTAGTATAAGGATCTGCTAGAACATATTTTGATACAAATTAAAAAAGAAGTTATTTTATGTCTTTTCTGTAAAATCTTGAGATGCCACTAGCCTAGTGTTTAGAGTGATCGACTAGCGAATGCATGCTCTCGCAATCGAACATACTCCGGTCAACAAATTCTCTTTCCTTACAACAATTAAAGTCTCCTTATTAAATACAGATGCGAGGGAAAGAACCCAACATAGTGAACAGTTCTCAGACCTAATTTTTTAGAAATATTTATTTTCGGTAGTAACCGCCAACACTCAACAAGAATTTATTCAACATTTAATTGAATCGCTGATTGCAGAAAGTGTACAAGTCATTGAACCGAAGTTTTGAGAAAAACTCCAAAACTATTTTTTGGAACTAGTGTATAATAATTGAAGAAACTTAATTCAGAAATCAAAAATATATTTAAACACTAACTTTTTCAGCAGTATTTCAAACTATTTGTTTTAATGGCTT
The DNA here is from genome assembly GCA_024734495.1 of Forficula auricularia. Lineage (NCBI taxonomy): Eukaryota > Metazoa > Arthropoda > Insecta > Dermaptera > Forficulidae > Forficula > Forficula auricularia. Next base: position 845,588 of record JALMQS010000548.1, on the reverse strand, counting down.
AGCACTTTGTGACCTTCAAAGTTGACAAACATATTATATCCTTTCTGCAATCAATGGCAAATACTAAAAAAAAAAAAAGATCTGAGTAATATTATGATTAAGACTTTATTAACACAAGATACACGAATAAATCAAATGAAACTACAAAAGAGTACAACCTTTCAATTTAAAAATAATTAAAAACAGTACAAGTCTTGTTATTCTACAATGGTCCTTAAGATTTATTATACTCTTTCCATCCAAGGGCGGATCCAGGGGGGGGGGATCCCCCCCCCCCTATACAGGCCCGTGCCTGGCGGGAGTGCAACACCTGAGTCGCACGCAGAGGCCAAAAAACGGCGGCCAAATCGACAGGGAATTTATAACAATTTTTTTATTTTAATGAACTTAAAATATGAGATATGAAATTTATAAAAAAAAACATTTATTTTTTTAAAAAATTTTAAAATTGAAAATAAAGTTCTATGTGTGTGTGTGTGTGTGTGGGGTCTTTGACCCCCCCCCCCCCCCATAAAAAAATTCCTGGATCCGCCCTTGTTTCCATCTATAACATCAATTTCTGAAATTTGTGTTTGCTGCTGGCAGAAGCTTTAATCTTCATATACTGGTATAAGGTATAAACACAATCAACTTTTTTCAGCTTACGTTTAATAAAACCGAAGTCTCTATCACAAATTAAACACGAGTGCCTACTGATAGGAAAATATTGGTGTATGTTATCAAAAGCAGATACATTCTTATCAAGATATTGTTTTTGTTTTGGTCGGAACAATTGTCGCTAATGAGTTTGGCATTGGCAATATAATCTGCCTCTTGTACAACTTCCAAAAAACAAGCAAAACATGCGCGCTAAATTTTTCCCACAAGAAAAGTTGAATGCAGAAAGGATATTAGTCAATGACTTAGACCTTTCTGCAGTCAACGATTTTTAAAAAATTAAATTAAAATTATTTGTGTCCATAAGGTATATTAAATCATAAATCGTTTATAACAAAATGCTAGAAAACATGACTTGTACCCTTTCTGCAATCAGCGATTCAATCTGAACAAAAAAACATCAATAGTTTTTTTTATAATAGTATTAAATCCGTCATAGATCCGGCCCTGGTTTAAAACAATATTCAATCTAATTTAACTATTTTTTAAATTAGTCATTAATCTGAATAATTTTTTCAGATTTTTTTCAAATCTGGTATATGCAAAGATATATTTAACCAAACGGATCTGTATAGTGGGACCTTATTTTGGATTTTTAGAGGCTCAAACTTTATAAACTTATTTATTTATATTTAATAAATACATAATAGTATAGTAAACGCGTTTTGCTTGATAAATAAACATGTTAAACTGAGATTTTTTTTTTCAAATTTTATGAAGAAATTGCAAAATCCGTTAAGTATTGATATTATTATTGCGTGTCGATGTTGTAAAGAAAGGCTCTGCAGATTTCATATCGATTAATTTTAAACAGAGTGCCTTCTTTTTAGCACGCTTGTGATTTTATTTTCAAACACTCATATCAAAATATCTCACTCCACAGCAGCGAATTCCAAATTTATTCTGCGGCCTAAAATCCATAAATGATTGTGGAGAAATAAACATGACAATTAAGACATAGTAAATTAAATTATAGTCCCCCAAAATAAGATGGCCTTTTCACTTCCGATTGTGGGCATAAATTGACCCATCAGATAAAATATATTCCAATTTAAAAAATAATTTTTATATTTGCAGTTCATTCCGCTATAGTTTTTTGAATATTTGAGATTATTAGAATTTTTTGAAAAAAAAAAAACAAATTTGTACTTATTAATAAATATATTTATTATCAACTAACAAACATATATAACAAAACTACATGACATTTCGATCACTTCTTCTCTGATCGTTTTCAACTACAATACAGATTTTATTGTACTGGCGACCTTTGAATCCTGTAACAGCCAGTTTCCAACACAGTCTTGGCTAACGATCACAAATGAAATGATCGAAACGTCGTTTAGTTTTGTTATATAGGGTTTTCCATTAAGGACTCTCGAAATTGAAATTGAAATAAAAAAGTTGTGTATGAGATATCATTAAAAATTTTTTTTAATTGAAAGAGTTTATACTTACATTATGTATGAAATATAATATCGGCCAAATGGGCTGCGCTTATCTGAGAGGTCTAATTTTCTATCACCCTACCGCATAAATTGGGCCCGATATCATTGATGGCATTTGATATTTTAACTTTTAAGTCATCAATCGTCTGCGGATTATTCGCATAGACTCGTGATTTAATAAAGCCACACAATAAAAGTCTAATGGCGTTAAATCACACAATCTCGGTGGCCAGTTGACGTCGCCGAAACGCGAGATAACCATCCCGTCAAATTTGTCGTGCAGAAGATTCATTGTTGCATGTGCTGAGTGCACGTGGCTCCGTCTTGTTGGAACCACATGTCTGTGATATCCATATTTTCCAATTTAGGCCATAAAAAGTTGTTATCATCTACTTGTACCTCTCCCCGGTGACAGTTATGGGCAGCTTTATTTTGGAAAAAGTACGGGCCAATGACCCCGCCGGACCAAAATCCACACCATTGACTTTTTCTGGATGCATTTGCAACTGATGGGTTTCATGTGGATTGTTATTTGCCCAAATGCGACAATTGGACCGAGATAGTGTGATTTAACGACATTAGACTTTTTCTTGTGGGGCTATGTTAAATCACGAGTCTATGTGAATAAGCTGCAGATGATTTATGCCTTAAAAGTCAACATTTGATGCCATCAATGATATCGGGCCCTATTTATGCGGTCGGGTCATAGAAAATTAGACCTCTCGGATACGCACAGCCCATTGAAGCGGCGACCGCCATTTGGCCGATATTATATTCCATACATAATGTAACCATATACTCTTTCATATAAAAAATGAAATTTAATCTCTCATACACAACTTTTTTTATTTAAATTTAAAGTTCGAGCGTCCTTAATGGAAAACCCTATATATGTTTGTTAGTTAATAAATATATTTATTATGTGGCGTTTATCAGAAAGTTATAATAAATTATCCAACCACCAAAGCTTTAATCAATTTTTGAGTATTAATTCAGAACTCACACCCTTAATAATTGATCAATTATATCTAAGTAATTAATTTTTGTTAATTCTTTTGGGCTAATCTTAAAAGTTAGATTATATTTTTCTATCTTTATTTTTATGTTTTTATATATTCATATAAATAGGTATCGTAGGCTTTTACATTAATCTGTCTTTGTAGATAAAGCCTAGGCATAATTTATTAAGCCGGTCTATACTTTAATGATTCTAAATTACTATTTTGACTGATTAAACCCATGCGATGTCCATAGCTGTCGGGTGTATTCTATAATTATCGACTACCTAACCTAGGCTTAATCGATTAAGTCTGAGCCTTGTAAATGAAATCCCTTAAAAGTTATTATTATTTATTTTGAATAAGATTATCAGGAATATCCGCATAAAGCTGGAAAGGACGAGTGAGTGGATTAAATTACCCCAAAAAACAGAAAGTAAAAAAAGACGCTTTTTAATCTTCTAAGTTTGTATGGAAACTGATTTTTTTCCGCGAATTCACAGAAATTTGAGAGTTTAAGTAGTTTATTATTATAACCTCTTCAAGATTCAAGAACTTCTATATTTCGTTGTGTATTTGAGATCATTATTAAAATTGCTGATTCCATCCACTATAATGATTTCTATTATTATTTGTCTCCCCCCTAATAATGATTTTTAAAAGTGGAGCTATGTAAAATCTAAAATGAAAACAATATTTTTGAAATGAAAAAAATTTTAAATTTAATTTATTAAAGAATTTAATTAATTATTTTGATTTATTAGAACACTTTGTTAACACCACATTTTGCACTTTTAATTATGGTATATAATATTAAATTATAAACATAGGCAATAAAAATTATTATCATTATATTTTCTTTATCGAAAGAAAAGTTTAGGCTTAAACCACTTGAATTACACATTTTTAATGAGAACTACTCATCAGATTGCACGTTGTTTCAACGCCTATTTCTGGAGTCGTTTTTAAGTGCTGTGGGGGAAATCTTATGATAGAAAGGTCGAGCATTTTGATGAGACCTTCACATTATACATGTACAATTCAAAAATGGTTTAAGCCGAAACTTTTCTTTCGATAAACAATTCAACCATCAAAGCACCAAATCTGCAATAGAATCGGTCATTTTGAAAAGGGTTCATCTCCATTTTTTTCACAAAATCATTTTTTTTTAAACGGGCTATCTCTCGGAGTGGGCTCACTTTTCAAACTAAATGGTAAAACACTGACCTTGCTTAGCTATTTAGGTGACTAGAAATGGCTCGTTTTCAAATGTAATACATGAATGAACATACTAAGAGAAGAAAAAAAAAAAATGATTGTGTGAAAAAAATGGAGAGACCCCTTTTCAAAATGACGATTCAATTATAGTTTGTCTCGTTTAAAAAAAAAAAAAAAACATTTAAATAAAATTGTAAGTAAATTATATAAATTTTAAAAAAGAAAAACTTCAATAAATAAATCCAAATTAAGGTACATTTTTAAAAGAATGTAGCTGGGGATAATTTCTTCAACTAGGGGGGATTTAAAATAAAAAATTATTATTTTATTTAAATATTAAAAAAGTTGAATAAGAAACTGATTAATTTTTCATAACCAAGATCCAATCTGATTTTTCTTATAACAATGAGGATTAATTTTTAAGTTTCTTTTTTTTTAACAAAAAAAAAAAGCATAAATTTTACATATAACTTTCGACAGGCCGCAGTTTTATAAAGTTTCGAAAACTTTGCTTTTATCACAATTCTAATTGCATGCCCATTTGATTTGCATGGTTTAAAACTTATGTTACCAAATTTATAAATAAATAAATTAAAATTAATACTTTTGTTGCAGCTTACAACATGGTGGCCTGTAGAGTGACAGACGCCCGTAACGGAGGACAGGCGCAGGGCGCTTCCCAAGTGCCTTTAAAAAAGTAGGCATTTTATCAAAATCACTTCTTGTGGATCTAAGACAGAAACACGAATAGCAAGATGAAACATTATTTGACTTTCTTGAAAGATTTAACATTTCATTGCAATTTATTTATATTTCTATGAATTTTTTACTTTTTTTTAATTTTTCCAAAACATTAATCCTATTCGTGAATTAATCTTATATCTCCTCGATTGTATGGCACTGATGTACAACTTTATTTCTTAAATACTTTTCACCTTTTCTATATTCTGATTTTTGAGAAAAACTTGATAATTATAAATAATTATTTTTAAAATAAATTTTATATAAAAATATTATTTAATTTAATTAGACGTAAATGAGAATATTCATTTTTAATTAACGAATTTCAAGTGGAATAAAATATTTTTGAGTATCTTTCTTGAGTTATATTTATCAATCGATCTTAATAATCAAACACTATCCTATTTTATCTTTAAATACATATATTATTAATTTATATGAAATAATTTAAGAATTTTCTTTCGATCAAGTTTAGTATCTTGAACTCTTTTTTTTTTTAATTTTAACAAAAAATGGAAAGGATAACATAGTGTTAAATCAACGATTGGTTTACCCATTGGTCAGCATTCGACCTTTAAAAATAATATAATTAAAATTAATGTAACTAACTAATATATATATAATATATACTTACAATGTGAAATATTTCTAGAAAAAAAGTGGCATTCTATAGTGAATTTTACTTGAATAAAATGAAATTCTGTCAAACCAGTCTTAAAACTATTATTGTGATGATGACAAAGAGATAAGTGATTAATTGTAAGCATTCCTTAGAACCAAACTCTTCTTCAGCCGCGTATCACACCGAGAGGAGAGAGGTGTGATGTGATCCACTCCGAAATGTCTTATTATACCCTTTCTATTCTCGATTTGCTAGTAAATTTATAATAAAACTAAAAAAAAAAAAATATGGGCATTTTTAATTGATTTCACAAATGAAATAATAAATATCTTACAATTAAATTTATACTTTATGCATATAAATTTGTAAGATATTAGCCTCCCAAAATAAATAAATAAATAAAAATTTCTGGATATGGTAGTGCTCTGCTAGTTATCTTTCTTCGATAAATAATTTTTTTTCCTCGTTAGGCTGTGAAAATATTGCTCATTACTATGTTATCAAATATACTTCAAAAATGCAATCGGATGTTGATGAAGGCAGTCCACGGTGGTTGTAAAAAATAAGACTATAATGGTTTTATTATTTTACATTTATTCGTTAAACCGACGTTTCGGAGATTTATTCTCTCCTTCTTCAGGGTCTATATAATTGAGGGGAAGACGAATATCGGTTAGTATTGGGATTTTCACATGTCATTCATAATATACACAAAATAATAATAATACACATAATGTACACAAAATAAAAATAAGAATCATAAATCTATTTACAACAAAAAGTCAATGAAAGTAGTTCAAATCATAATTACTTCCTGTCTCCTTTGACAATGCCAAAAAAAACATTATAAAATTTTTTCATCTCGAATAGAAATAAGCAATTGATGATTAATGTGTTAATGAGATATATATATAAATGAATGAATGTATAACATGTCCCCACCAATCACTGGATGCGCAGAATATCGTTGCGCATATATAGTTGTTGTTTTTTTTTTATATTACAATTATTTACACATTTATAAATATGGTCATCATCAGTCCCAAAATTTTACAAAATTATATACAAAGTTCTTTTTTTTTCTTTTAAAAATATAGTTCGAAACGTCATTAATTTATTTACATATTATTCATTTTTTTTTTTTTAATTAAATTCGTCACAAATGATTAATTATGCCATCCCAGCAAATACTCAGGTCCATCACGTCGCATCTGTAATTTACTGCGCGCGATAAGAGATTTTTAATTGCAATCATTATTTTTAATGGAACTATATTTTTAAAAGAAAAAAAAAGAACTTTGTATATAATTTTGTAAAATTTTGGGACTGATGACCATATTTATAAATGTGTAAATGATTGTAATATAAAAAAAAAACCAACAACTATATATGCGCAACGATGTTCTGCGCATCCAGTGATTGGTGGGGTCATGTTATACATTCATTCATTTATATATATCTCATTAACACATTAATCATCAATTGCTTGTTTCTATTCGAGATGAAAATTTTTTATAATGTTTTTTTGGCATTGTCAAAGGAGACAGGAAGTAATTATGATTTGAACTACTTTCATTGACTTTTTGTTGTAAGTAGATTTATGATTCTTATTTTTATTTTGTGTACATTATGTGTATTATTATTATTTTGTGTATATTATGAATGACATGTGATAATCCCAATACTAATTGATATTCGTCTTCCCCTCAATTATATAGACCCTGAAGAGGGAGAGAATAAATCTCCGAAACGTCGGTTTGACGAATAAATGTAAAATAATAAAACCATTATAGTCTTATTTTTTACAACCACCGTGGACTGCCTTCATCAACATACGATTGCATATTTATACCAGTCCGTCTCCTAAAGAAAAACCCTATCAATACTTCAAAAATGTTTCTTTAATCCTTTAGAATGTTTTATAATCAAACCTTAAATTTTTCTTTCTTCTTACTTATATTTACGTTCAAATTTACCAAAATTATATAATAGTGATGATTATTAAAGATCGATCTTTTTATATATTTGAATTTTATTTTTTCAATTTGGAAACTAAAAACATCTTTTAATACTAAAGATAATTAATAATAAAGAAAAAATTATAGTAATTATTTAATAAATGGGCTAGAAAATTTTAAAAAGTTTACCATTTTCTAATTAATTGTTATTTCAAATATTTAAAAACTTCAGAGACATAATCATTATTTCACATTATTTTCAATGTAAATATTTGCTATTCTTAAAGGAGAATCCAAACTAAAATAACTTTTATAGTATTTTATTGGTAGGTAATTCAAATAGTCGAATTGAACCCTTTTTTAAATAAGACAAAACAATAATAAGTTTTATAATTATTGGGATGTGGTGAAATTTTAGAACTATTTTAATATGTAAAGCCTGATCCACACAGTACAGATTTTTTCTGCATAATTGAATATTAGCACGACCGCCTCCGAATATAAAATGCCAGCTGCGCGTCACTTCCGCACACTGTCTTATATCTTTTCCAACAGCAGTGAAAAATGCAGAAAGCACAGACTTGATGTTCTTATAAGCTATTAACAGACTCTTGTCTGTACAGCTCACTGCTGTACCCAAAGAGCATATGATCCTCTTTGGAAGTACCGGGTGGACTTGGCTTTATATGTTAATATTGTAATGGTCTAAATTGTTGTTGGAATTTAATTATTATTAAGTAAAATATAAATAAAATATGTTCAATTTATTTCTCAGGTTCTAATAATTTATAAAATTCAAAATTAGTTGTAAAAATATATAAGATTAGAAATATTATGAGCTGTATTAATCGTATATGTTTATCTTCTTCTAAAAGTTATGAAGATGGCCACTTCTGGATTGAAACTTGCCCCGATGTGTATACAAACATTTTTCATAAAACTAACCCACTTTGGAATAGTGATACTTTTAAATCTCATTGTGAATTTATAATAGATTGATGTTGGTATACATATATATGGAGGTTTGAACTTTCAAAAGTGTCCACGTGTTTTCCAGTGTATTAAATATATCAAGTTAGAAAATTGCCTAATCACTGTGCAAGGACTTAGTTGTGATATGATCTACCAAAAAAACAAAAAACTAAAAATAAAAAAAAATAAACTTTCAAGATAGAGGGCTTTAAAATCAACAGACATACTTATTAGGACCTCTCTGATTCTAAGCTCTTCATCTCGTGTAATTGCAATCTCCTGTGTGTAGGGCCGTTGATTGTGAATCCTTTCGGGATTTGAAGCCAGACAACCCTTAAGCCTTCCATACGCCTATGACAGTAAGATTCTTCTAATTGCTTTCTTTCATTTGCTTAAGCATGTTCATTTTTCTTTTGACTGTCTTTTTACTTGACAAATATTTAATTTTTTCCTTTTATAATAGTATTTGCTCTTTTCTTTTCTAATATTTTATTATCTGCTTTTTTGTATATTACAATAATTTTCATTAGATGCTGATTAAGTTTAATTCAAATATTTTCGAAATCAATATTCTTTTAAATTCTACCTATATTGGCAATGCCAACTATCTTTAGGAGGTATATTCGCAGAAAACTAGTAGATATAAAGGGTTGCTATGCTTCCCTTGAACAATGGATCTTTTTTGTGCTTTCTGATTCCTTTTTCTAAGTAAATTTATTACAAACCGAATATATTTGATTCCTTTCCATCCTTAAGCAATTCTTTATAAAGTTATTTTTAAATGGTTTTTCTGGGGGAGTGCTTCCTCGACATTAAGGCAACACCAGTCAGTTATAGTGAAATGACAGCAACACCTCTGAGAATGGAACGCCTGTAATAAGCGACCATAACATAGACGGTCACCTTTAAAATTAAACGCTCCACATGGGGCTTAACTTTTAAGATTTAATTGGACGAGTACTTTATGCCATGATCTTTACAACAAATAAAATGAACATATTCCATTAGTTATATTAAAATATTGAAGAAATTAATGACATTTCTGACATCTATTTTCTGACAGTTAAAGAACCTAAAGATTTCTCTAGCTTTAATACTCTTAATATTTTATAGGTGAGTTGCTGATGCTTAACTAACACTAAAAATCATATTCTCCAAAATAAGGAGTCGAAACATCTAATAGCCATCACCTATTTTTCTTTTCACAATTGAACTTAGCCAAAAAAACTTATAAAATATCTTTATTTTATCAAGATGACCAGGAGAATTTACCCAAAAGAGGCTATTGAAATAGAAAAACATTCGAACAACCGACTGAAAAACCATTAGAAATTCTTTATTTAAAAGTACCTTTGAAATTATCAACCCAATTTTCGAATGTCTTCCATGTGGTTTTAACTTTAATCCTTACTGCTCCCTCCTTCCCCCTTTCATGTTTTCCTTCATCCCCCTACTCTTTGAATTTTATTACGGTATTTATTTATGTGGGTGGGGTTTAGACAAGAGTTACTCAGAAATGTTAGAGATCAGACATTTATTAAACTGCCTAGAATTAGCAGCCGAATACCGATATCGTATACTATACACGATGGATTTTATACCTCAAAAAAACATATCCCTTATAATTAATCAAGAAAATATTTTATCATCATCGATATGTTGTAGGTATTTTTATTTCACATGCATGTTAAGCTGATTTAAGTTATTTAAATGAAATCAATACCAACACATTTAATTATGTATGCATGCAACGAATCATTTGAAGTATATATATCGGATCTGGCACCTAATCCCTTTAGGATAATAATATTAATGAAATAATACTTATTATGAAACAAAGATGTTTTGCAAAATCTCCTTTAATTTCCTCAAGAGTTGTTAGCAATGTACAATTTTCATATATGGAATGCCCTAGTAAAAGACTTTTAATGATTGTCAAAAATTTATTTAAGAAATTTTAATTTTAGATTACTTTTTTTGAAGATCGTTTTTTATTTTTTGTTTTGTTTATTAAACAAATGTTTGCTCAATTTTAGTTTATTTTCTAATTTTGCTTGTTCATTATTCAAAGTATACTATAATCTTCGCCTTGTTAGTCATCGAAATATTTATTAATTATGTTTTTGTTTGTCGTAGACTTAGACAAAGCCGAGTATCGAGTGTGAGCCGATTGTTAACGGCTTTGGGCACGACACTCGGTCACGGTCGCTTTCAAGAAAACAACTGGCGCCAAGATGTTCTCTCTAGAAATTCAGGAAAAGACATGAATCCTCGACTCGGTCAAATATCTAGAGCAGCTGATGGCCGCTTCGTACTAGTAGACTCTACCATTTCATCTGTACATCATAGTCTGAATAGCAGCAGTAGTGATGATGGTGGTTTCCTCCCTAGAAGAAGACCTCCCCGGCCTGGACGTGTGTGGGTTGATCGACGATCTTCTTGGCGTCGTCCTCTTGTTACCTATCCTAGTGAATTAAGTTTACGTTCAGAAGGATCAGGCCAAAGTGCAATTTCACCTTCCACAATTTTTACACCAATTCGCCATGCAGTTCCCCCTGCTCCACCAAGACTTTTAGCAAGTTCGCCAACTATACCTACAACTCCTGCATCTTTATTGGCTGCAGCATGGTCCCCCGCCTATAACTTTAGTGATCTGAGTTCAGTGCGTCAACCAAGTTCAGCAGACCGGTCATTACCCTCTGCATCAACTTTTTCGCCAGCTAGTTATCAACCAAGTTATCAGCAATTGCGATCAATCCATGAAAAATACAGCCAAGAGTTACCATCCTTGCGTGCTATTCATCAAGATTTTGCTCTAAATAAGACACGTATGCCACTTGTTGTTCCTGCAGTACATCCTCCTCTTGCTACCAGTTCCCCACCTAGAGTTCGTATTGGTTGGGGTTCTCGAGGGGGTCGCTCACTTGTTCGTCATGTACGGCATGCAAGATCTGCACCAGAATTAGCAGCTTCAGACGCTGATTTTCTTGAGACCTCACCTTCAAGCTCATCCGGATTCGGAAGTAAAAATACTTCTCAGCAAAATCAAAGTTCGCATTCAGGTAGTACCAGTGTTGAATGGCGTCTTCCACCTTATCGTCCACCACCTCCACCTCCTCCTATTTCCCCACCACCTCCTCTTGCTCCTATAACAGCCCTAGGACATTATAACTGGCTTGAATTCAACACTGGTCTTCCTTGCTTACATAGTTTGCAACCTCTAAAAAGCACTCCTGATGCAAGCGTAGATGGTCACTATGAGTTTGATTCAGTTCTTCCACCAACACCAACTGGAAAATCGACTAGCTTCGAGGTGGATACTTGTGGTCTGGCCCTTTATCCTAGTACAAGCCGTATTAAGCCTCGACTCATTCATGCCCTGCCACCTTCTAAATATGATAATATAGAGGCTCGAGTTCAAGCAATGAAGGAAGAATTTCATCAATTTCGAAAGCGCCAGGCGCAGCGGCGCCGCAGCCACGAACTTGAGAGTGCCTGCTAGTGTCCCCGTGATCGTGCCCGTGTCGGTGATTGTGCCCGTATCCGCGACTGTGCCTGTGCCTGTACTTGTACCCATAATAAGAGGGGAAAACGATCCTTTCCCGAAAAGTAGGCGTTAATATTTTTTACATTTTTAACAATAATAACACCAATTAAGACGTAATTATCTGGAATTTATTGCAATTTAAAAGATAAGAGACAATTCATTAATTTAATAAATTAAGAAATATTATTTTTTAAATTCATTCCTGAAACGCTTCCTCACTATTCATGAAGAGCTTAGAAGCCAGATGAAATATTTAGAATTCTGTATTTTAGAAAGATTAATTATTTATCACAAAAGTTCACATCATTCTAATTATTCCATTTGATATTTATTACTATTTATGCTAAATAATCATATCACAATTTATGCTCCATATTTAAACTTGGGTTGAGTGCGGATCGCGCAGTGCACAGGCGGCTCCGGCGGCAGATGACTTGTCGCGTCCCCCGTCCTCCTCCCAACATATTAGACATATATCTCTAGTTCCAGCACATAAATAGCCTCAGTAGTTTAAATATGTTTCTTGTTTTAAATTACACTAGTAGTAATGTGCCCAAGTGCATTAAGACCAATAATCAAAAATCGGACTAATAAAATATGTGAATCTTAAAAATTCTCTCCTCAAGTATTATATAAAATCCAAAGATTG